>PVKS010000893.1:0-163576 GCA_004027875.1 Aplodontia rufa
GAGAGAGAGAGAGAGGAGAAAGAGAGAATCAATTTTATTTATTTTTTTCATCTGGCCTTTGTTTCTTGAACATTTAGTTGTGTGATGTGGTGCTGGGGTTCAAACCCATGTCTTTGCTCATGCCAGGCAAGCACTCTAACTGCTGAGCCACTGCTTCAGTCCCAGTCCCAATATTGTTTATATTCTTTTTCTCGTCAGTCCTGCTACGAGTTCATTATAGCAGAGAATAAGTTCTTGTTTTTTTGGGGTGATCTTTTTAATAATTTTCTTCCTGTTTTTTTAAAATTTGTTTTTGCTACTATACTTTTCTTTTGCCTTCTTTTTTTCTTTGGGTTTACTCTGTTGTTTTATTTAAAATTTATTTTTAATTTTTTTGGGGAACTGGGGATTGAACTAGGGCCTTGAGCATGCTAGACATGTGCTCAATCAGTAAGCTACATTTCCAACTCATTGTTTTTGTAATTTCTTGATTTGAATGCTTAGATTTATGTAATTTATCCTCTTGTTCTTTTCTAATGCATGCATTCTTTTCTAAAGCACACATTGTCTCTATTACTTTATGTGCATTATTAATTTCAGGTACTGGTTATCTATCTATCTATATCTATCTATCTATCTATCTATCTATCTATCATCTATTTATATCATCTATCATCTATCTACCTGTCAGTCAGCTTTTTGCCTCTGATGAAATACCTGACACAGGATACTTATTAAAAAGAGACATTTAGCTGGGTGTGGTGGCCCACTCCTGTGATACCAGTGGCTTGGGAGGCTGAGGCAGGAGGATTGCAAGTTCAAAGCCAGCCTCACCGATTTAGGTCCTAAGCAGCTTGGTGAGACCCTGTCTCAAAATGAAAAAGAATAAGGACTCGGGATGTGCCCCAGTGGTTGGATAAGTGTTCCTGGTACCAAAAAAAAAAAAAAAAAAAAGACATTTATTTAGCTCATAGTTTTGGAGGTTCCATGGCATGGTGACTATATTAGCTCAAGTTTGGTGGAGACATCATGATGAATGGTGGGTAGCAATAGCAGGGGCACATGTTGAGCCAAGTGCTCACACCTCAAGCCAGGAAGCCAGGAAGATGAGAGGAGACAGGTTTGCTCTTCTCATAAGAACTCTTTTGTGAAAACTGAAGGGGTAACCTCAAACTGCCAAGTGATCTCTCACAAACTCATATCTCCAACAAACTCCAGACCTTCCTGTTAGGTAGCAGCTAGCAATGAGCAGTGAACTAAATGCATGGCAAGGTCATAGGTTTCCTTTAAGCTACTCTTAAAGGGTTCCTTTAAGCTACTGCCAAGGCAGACAAATAAATAAGTTGTACAAGATAAGCTGTGGAAAAACATTAGTACACAAACGTTGAGGATAAACAAAAGCAAAAGAGACAATGGAGAGGGGGATGTTTCAAGAACAAAGGATCTATGGGTCTTGACAGGACCCATAAAGTTGAGATGAAACTAAAAGCTACTGGTACCAGATGTCCTCTATTTAGCTCAGGAGGCGATATTCTTTAGTAGCGCAGGTGCCCTAGGTAACTTCTGATCACGACTGACCCCCAATGGCCACATTAACATGTAAATGAAGCCCCCTAACTAGGATGGCCACCATGACAGTTCTGGAGAGGACCAAAGAAGGTCAAAAACTCCACCGCCCGACATGAAAGGGGAATTGAGCACCTGATTGATGAAGGCTGCTGAAGAAGGACCCCAATCTTCAAATCAACCATAAAGCAGTAATAAGTTTGGAGACAGCATTGTCTCCTTTGTTGTTCTCTGCTCAGAGACGGCCCACTCTCTCTCTCTCTTGAGAGTGCTCTCTGCTTGAGCCCTACTCTACTTTTACTTTACTTTAACTTATAATAAAATTGTCTTGCGTGACTTCTGGTGTCTGACTGTAAATTTTCTTTCATCGGAACACAAGAACTGAGCTTTGGAGTTTCAGCCTCCCAGTTTCCTGTGACACTTCCTACCTCTTAAAGGTCCACATCACCTCCCAATAGCATCGCTCTGTGGACGAAGTCTTCAATCAAATGGGACCTTTAGGGGGAACCTAAATCACATCCAAACCATAGAAATATCTAATAGGCATCAGATAATATATTTTTGATATATCTCTATGTATTAAACATATAGATAAATCTCCAATAATTTTGTGGAAACATTTTTATATGGTTTCTTTGACTTTCATATATCTATATCTATATATTTATTTATTTATTTTTTCTCCCAGTACTAGGGATTGAACCCAGGGAGACTTAACCACTGAACCACATCCCCAGCCTATTCATTTTATTTTTTATTTTGAGACAGGGTCTCACTAAGTTGCTTAGAGCCTAAGTGACTGAAGTTGGTTTTGAACTTGCAATCCTCTTGCCTCAGCCACCTGAGCTGTTGGGACTATCCCAACATGCATGGCCACCATGCCTGGCTTGACTTCCATACTTAATTCTCCAAATGCGTGGAGATTCTTCAGGTATCCTTTTTGTACTGATTTCTATTTTATCGCATAGCGGTCAGCTAGCATGCTGTATGATACTGACTTGTGGTATTTGCCGAAATTATTTTTATGGTGTTATATCTAGTGCATGGTTAGTTTTAAATGAGTTTAAAAAATTGTGCTTTCTGTAATTTCTATATGTAGAGTTCTATATACATCTATGGATCAAGTTAATTTATTTGGTTCAAATTTATTTATTGTGTGACTTAAATCTTCTATATCCTTAGCACTTTGTATTTATTGAAGTCATTACTGGAAGAGCTATGTTAAAATTTTCTGCCATGAGGGCTGGAGCGGTGGCTCAGCAGTGGAGCACTTGCCTGGCATGTGTAAGGACCCGGGTTCAAACCCTAGCACCACATACACAACTAAGTGGAGGAAAAACAAAGAGCAGATGGAAAAATAAATAAAATTGATTCTTTTTTTCTCTCTCTCAAAAAATTTATCTGCCAAGATGGTAGATTTGTCCGTTATTCCTTGTAATACTGTCAATCATGTTTTTTATGTATTCTGAAGCTGCGTTTTTAGAATTTGTTTGATCTTCTTGGTGAATACACACTTTAATCATGTAGTAACTCTCTTTACTCTTACAGTTTTCCTTAAAATTTTCTATTAGGTATTAACATGAACACAACCATTTTTGTTTTAAAGAAAGAATCAACTTTTTAAATTTAATTTTTCATCTGGGTTTTGTTTTTCTGAAACTTAAATCTGGGTCCTTGAGCATGGCAGGCAAGTGCTGTAACTGCTGAGCCACTGCTCCAGCTCTAGCACAGCAGTTTTTATTTTTTTTAAGCACAACAGTTTTTAAAGTAAAAAATTAGTACTTGACCTGTAACTTCCAATCCATTGCTTAAAATATATTAAAATTTATGTGTAGTTTGAGATGATTTATATAGCATACTTTATATCTTTTTAAAGGGTATGGTTTAGTGATTATAGTTTATTCACATAGTTACGCAGTAGCAACTGTCTCTTTCCATTAGATCTTTATCTAGCCTTAAAGAACTGTGGTGCCCATTACGTGTTAATCTCCATTTTCCTGTCCCCCAGTCCCTGGGGGAAAGAATTATGTTATGAATCTATTTTCGGACTCTGTGGGTTTGCTTATTTTGGGCGTTTCATATAAATGGACCGGATAATATGTGGCCTTTTGTGTCTGGCTTATTTCATACAGCTTGACGTTTTCAAGGTTCTCCCAGGCTGCAGCACGAACTGCTACTTCAATCCATCCTGCAGCTGAATAATCTCCCGTTGTATGCTTGTACCTTACCATGTTTGCCCATTCGTCAACTGATGGACATCTGGGTCTTCTTATGCATTATTTTTTTTATCTGTTCGTATGCTTCTATCTTACAAGTATCTCTTATAAACAACACAGAGTGAAATGACAATTTAAAAATTTAATACAACAATCTCTTGCTTTTAATTGGCATTTTCTCCTGTTGGGATTATGGCGAGCATCTTATTTTGTCTTTTCTGTTAACAGGTCTGTCCTTTGCGGCTTGCTTTCCTCCTTTCCTGTCTTCTCTTGGATTGCTATAGAGACTTGTTTGAGTGTATTAATTTCCTGTTGCTCCATCTATTAGTCTGGAAATCTTACACTCAATTTCAAAGTCTAAAAATATTAATTTCCCCACTTTAAACAACATAAGGGCTCTGGAATGATTTAACTTTGATTGCTGCCCTCCCATCTTATGTACAATTATTATCCAGCAGCTTAATTCCACTTTTATTTTGTCTCCAAGTTAGTATTTTTTACTGTTTATAATTATGTAGAAATATAGGCTTATTTATCAGTTTATTGCCTGTTGTCACTTCTTGAATTCCCTTCTTGTCTTCTAAGTTTAATTTCACTCTTCTGGAAGTGCATTCTTGAGGGATTTTTCTGGTGATAATTCTAGATTGCCTGTTTCTTTCCCTAAGCACTGTAAAGATATTATTACATTGTTTTCTGTATTCTCCTATTGCTGTTGAGAAGTGTGTCCATTGGGTTACTGCTCCTTTATGGGTAAACCATCTTTCTCTCTGGTTACTTTTTAGATCTTCTCTTCGAAGATCTGCAATTTTACTACAAGTGTGGATTTTTAAAATTCATCCTGCTCAGGACTCATTTTGTGAATCTGTCAATTCTTGTATTCCATCACTTTTCAGCCATTATTGCTGAGAATTGCTTTTGCCCAAACCCATATTTTTTTTTATTTGGAACACCCACAGGATGTGTCTCAATATTTTCATTTTCTCTAGTATAGTTTTAAATGTTTAAATTTTCCAGTTCTTTAATCTCTTTGTGATACATTCTGAACAAGGTATTGTTATAGGGCAGTAGCCTGTTGCAAAGCTGCAGCGGCTGCAGAGACCCCCTGTTCTCCCCAGTTCTTGTGATCATGCTAGAAAGATTCTAGGCATGTCACTCAGACTAACAGGCATGGATTTTTATTTTTATTTTTTAAAAAGAGAGACAGAGGGAGAATAATAGAGAGAAACAGTTTTATTTAGATTTTCACCTGATTTTTGTTTTTCCAATACATAGTTGTGTATGTGGTGCTGGGGCTCAAACCCAGGTCCTTGTGCATGCCAGGCAAGGCAAGTGCTCTACCACTGAGCCATGGCTCCAGCCCCAGGTATGAGTTTGTTAAAAGGATAAGAGCAGGGAACTCCACTCTTAAGGGACAGAGTGGATTCTCTCAAAGAGGAGAAAGACGGTATGTCCCTTCTGCCTGCCATTTTTATTGGGAGTCCCAGGGAAGTTTCCGGAGAGCCCCACCCAGGTCTCCTTCTTGACTTTGACTGACAGTATAGGAGCTACAGGGATGGCTTCAAAGAGAGGAAGGCTGGGCCTTATAGAATTGGAGTTTAAAGAATGTGAGCCTCTCTTCCCTTTGCCTCAATTTCCTCCGTCCCCCCAGTTGGTTTATTGACACTTTGAATAACCCTCAGCAAGCTTCCTTTGTGAGGGTCTTGAAGTTTTGGTCGCCAGGGTGTTTGGGAGTTGTGACACGGGGTGGGGCGAGTACAACAATAGCTATCCTTAAGGGCATGTAATTATTGCCCGGGGAGGGGAGGTTTCCACATACCTGGCCCCCCAGTCTTCCAAGCCTTGCCTGTCAGAAGACTCCCTGTGGTTTTTCAGTTGCCCTTCATTGTCCTTTCCCTGCTCACCCATTCTTGGCTGACTCCCTAACAATATTTCAAAGAGTAAAAGTTTTAAATTTTGATGAAGTGCAGTGTATCAAATTCTTCTGTTATGGGCCATGCTTTTGGTGAAAGGTCTCAGAGCTCTGTGACCAACCTTAGCTCCCACCTTGTTTCCTGGACAGGCCCCTGATTGAGCCCAGGCTTGTCGCTGCTCTGCTTCCATCTTTTTCCCAGTTCCTCACTCTCTCACCTCCCAGATGTTTCAGGCATTCCCTTCAAATGTTTTTACCCATTTTTTTAAATGGAAGAATTGTTCTGAATAATCTAATCTGCCATATGCTCAGGAAAGGAAGTCGGATCATTGTTTCTGAGGTTGGAGTTGATCATGCTGCTTGTGCTTTCAGGGGGAATTCTGGCCTGGATGGTGGAGGAATGGATCCATCTTCTTATGGTGAACTCTCATCTGTTTTGCTTTTCTTCCTTCAGCTGCATGGGAAAGAACAGGCAGGTTCTGAAAGCCTTGTAATCTTTGCTTATGCCTGGGAGACAAGCATCTCTCCTTTACAAAGTGCCCCAAATTGCCAAGACATGACTCTTGGTTCTTGACCATTCCAAAGGGAGAAGGAGTGGACAGAACATGCTGCCTGCCTTGTACCTGTGCCACTCGTGAAATGTCAATCAAAAGGGATGCACACACAGTTCACTGTAGAAATTCTAGATGACACAATCAAATATGTAGAAGACCAGATATGCTTATAATTCCGGAATTCAATGATTAATATTTTGGCTTGTTCCCCCTTTATTATTCTTTTACAAAATGAGAATGTTCAGCATGCATTTCTTATCTCCTGAAGCAGTACAAGTATGGTAACTGATTTAGATTGCCTTAGACTTTCTAGAAAGCCTGATCAGTGTGAGCCCAGGGTCTCCATAAGCCAAGTTCTCTCTCTTATGCTCTGCGGATGATGAAAGTATCCCTGTTTTTGGCCTGGTGGGGAGTGGGGGGGACATCTCCCCAGTGCAGGCAGGCCCTCTGTGTTGTCACTTCCTGTCCCTTCTTCCTGGGCTGCTCAGGACACTGCCTAATTCCACTGGTCACTGATGACCAATATATCCTGCCTGAAAATTAGGTTTCACTTGGGCAGGAAACTCTGGTTAGAAGGGATGAACCCAGAACACGGGACTGATACCAGGGGCTTTGGAGAAATGGCAGCTAAAGAAACACAAACTTAAATTTCTTTGTAAGTTTACACATAAAGACAATGCCCACCTAGATAGGAGGATGATATAAAGTACTATTTATTGCATAAATGACACTTGAGTTTTAAATTTTGATATTCGTTTTAGATTCAGGCATAACCAGTTCTTGCTAAACAAGACTTGCGGCTCTGAGACCATCTGGTTGCCACCCTCCAATCTGGCTGCACGGCCCGCTGGCTCCTGAAGATTGAGGCGTTGGCCCTGCCCTTTGTTAGTCTTCTCAGTTGCCCTCGATCCTATGTACTTACTCGCTCTCTTTTTTTTCTTTAGAGAGAGATGCACAGTGTGTGTGAGAGAGAGAGAATCAATTTTATTTAGTTTTTCATGTGGCTTTTGTTGCTCCTATACTTTGCTGCATACATGGTGCTGGGGTTCGAACCTGCATCCTCATGTATGCCAGGCAAGTGCCATAACTGCTGAGCCACTGCTCCAGCCCCTTGTGTACTCTCTTTAGTTCCCTCTGTCCTGTGCAGACATCCACCCCTCCCCACCCCAGGCAGACTAGTCTCTGTCCATGTCTGGCTCCCTGAATACAGCTTCCTCTTGAGCAGAGCAACTCAGGCTATGGACTGCGGGGTACTGGAGCTCCAGGCTTCTGGACTAGTGGGCAAAGTCCCTTTTCTGGCAGCATCTCCTTTTCTTTTGCCTCTTCATCCAGACAGCTTCAGCTCACTGGCTGGAAAGGTGTGGCTGGAGCCTAAGGACGGCCTCTACCCTGTAACAAGATGGCGCTCCCCTGCACTCTCCCAGCCTCAGGCCTCACTGTGTGCGGAAAGCTTCCCTCACATGGCTGTTGTGTCCACCATGCCCACATTGTTGCTGCTCTCTCTTGTGCACGCCCATTGCTTTTGCTGCTGTTCTTGGCAGGCAGGCTGTCATCCCTCTGTGCTTCCCTAGGGACTTCCCACTTGACTTCCATAGCACCTCATTCAAAAAGACTTACTTCCCCAAGCAAGCTTTCCTGGGAGCCCCCTCTGGGAACCTGTGCTCTAATGCTTCTTCTGGGGTCTCTTTGACTCCTGTGGACGGTGGGCTCCATGTGGACCAGGCCTGGGTACAGATGATGGTCTTTGGAAAATGATGATTGAACAAGAGAATAGATGTGGTTGCAAATGTGCCAGTCATGAGAGCCAGCCCTTCTTTTAGACCTCAGGGGGCCGGGCATATGGGGGCTGGGCTCAAGCACTTTTTATTGCTGTGTGGCCTACTTTTGCCCAGGTCAGGAGAAAACAGTAGGGATGTCAGATGGGACAGAAGCCCCTGCCTTGTTTGGGGCAGGTCTTGGGACAGGCTGCAACTTTGTCACCCAACTCCCTTGAATGCCACCTCCTGACTTTCTGGGACTTGTGAGCAGATAAGAGGGAACCAGAGTGTGTGCAGAGATAGCCCAGCTTGGGTGGGGGCAGAGAGCAAACTGGTGGCTAATTTCTATCATGTTTTCGAGTTTGGATCAGATGCAGGGTTTTCTGGATAAAGGGGCTGGACCTCACTCTAATGTTAATGAAGCAGAGAGAGGTGGTGGTGGGGTCTGTGAGGAAGCAGTGCCAGAGCAACTGAGGCTCAGACTTTGTCATGGTAGGATATTCCAGGTAGCTGCATCAATAGTCAGGGACATGTGCGTTGGCTGCACATGTAGACTTGGATTTGAAGCCTGGCTCTGTTGCATGAGCCGTGGCTTCTCTTCCTGTTAAATGGGGATTACAATGACACCTACCTTGTTGGGTTATTGCAAGGTTGAAAACAAATGTTTATTAAGCGCATATTACAGGGCTGGGCACATTTAGTGCTCCAAGAGGGGGGGAGCAGTACTGTGTTTGTGTCACTGGATGGTTCATTTTATGTGTCAACTTGGTGGGGCCACTGCTATAAAAAAGGTGTTCCCCTCAATTCAGACATTGAAACCCAATCCCCCAAAATAGATGGGGAGCCTTTGAGGGAGGCGATCAGGCCACCTACATCTATGGTTGCAGTGAGCAGGGAGAGAAGGACCCTGAGCCATCTGCCTAAATCAGATCTCCTCTTCAGCAGCTGCCAACACACTGGTGCCAGAAAAAGGTAACTTTTCTCAGTTTTATTGTAAAATCCTCAGAAAAAGAGCATTTACAATGACAATACTTTATGATAGTCTGTGAATCATCTTTTTATCAAGTGGTACTGCAAATACATCGTGTGTTCAATACCGTGTCATACAACGTCAAAGTAAACACAAACTTATTTCAAATGCCACATACTGTTACTGTGTTGGTACAAATTTCTACTAAAGTTGATGTATTAAAAATAATTTATATATATTTTATAAATAAGGAAAAATTCACATGTATAATAATTACAGGAGGCCTTTTGAGAAAGAGTGGTGATTACAGAAAATATATTTTGGAGTCTACACAACTGCTCAAAATAATGTAACCTGCCTTGACATAAGAGATCTGAAAGTTTTCTGAGGTGGGGGGAGGATGAAAATCTTAACGGGACAAATGGTGTGTGTGTCTTCACATCTTGAGGTCATTCAGTGAGGTGAGAGGATGAAATGGCGTTGCGACCACTCCAGCAAAACTCCATGCCCTGTTCCGCTTTTGAACATCTCACATGGTCTTCAGAAAGCACAGGCAGCAGCAGAAAGGTAGAAAGCGATGGGGCCAGGGCCAGGGCGTGAGAGAGGCCGGCCAGCCCCGGGCAGTGTGAGAGGGCAGGCACAAGGGTCTCCGTCCCCAATGGATGCTGTGGGTTTGGGGTGGGTGGCCTGCGGGCATGTTTCTCTTGCCTCTTAGAAGTAGCTGGAGCAGCAAGGAACCCACAGCTCTTCAACCTCTTTAGGGCAGTTGCCACGTTGGACCTCACAAGCAGCCATTGCTGTTTGTCCTTTCTTGGAAACAAAACTCTGATCTTGAAGGGGGTGCCTCCAAAGGGCAGCATTCTCTGATTCTGTCATGGTAACATGTGGAGAGCCACATATTACCAGGTGCAGGGGTCAGTCAATAGTTATTGCTTTGTGGAGTGTAGGCTGAGTCCTCCAGAGCTTCTGGGGGCAGGGCCCAAACTCCCTGGGAACACATGGGAAAGAAATGGTTCTCATGTCCATCCAGGTGAGCTTGGAAAGATGGGTATATGAATTGAATTGTGACTTTGTGCAGAAAACCAAAAACATGCAAAATACTCTGGTGCTGGCTAAAGAAGTCTTGCTGTGAGTTTTGGAAGCTAATCCCCAATCTCCCTCATTTTCCATAATTTCACACATTGTATTTGGTTAAATAGTCTTTCCCACTGCTGCCCACAGCTCCAAAGGATACAGAGGCACTAGACGATGCTTTTTCATCTCTCAGTGTCTGCTGGGTGGCTGATGCCTAAAGCCTGCAGGCCCAGATAAAATGCTCAAATCCTCAAGTGACTTACAGGTAATCTGATGTAGACAAAAGCAGGAAGCGGGTTCATTCCATCAGCTACCTGGGGTCTTTTATTTACACCCTGAGGATAGGCACTGTATTTTTCCCCCTTTGAATATTTTAAGCATCTTTGTTTTTACAATCTCTATGATTTTGGAGAGAAACCAAGGCAGTTAGTGACTTTCTTGAAAAAAATTGCTTTGTCTACATGCCAGACTGGTGGCAAATCATAACATTTGGTCTTTGAGTGACAGCTCACTTGAACCCAAACCATCATGGGCAAAGGTCACTGGGGATGGTGGTGCTGGGGTGGGAGAAGCTCATGAACAGGGGGCCTGAGTTGCAGGAAGGGAACAGGAAAGGAAGAGAATGCAATGGAAATGGGGGGAGGTTGGGGAGCCTGGGGCCCTGAAAAGATGAGGTTTGGCTGAGAGGTTGTGGTCTTTTCCTGCTAGACAATATTCTACTTGCTGATAGTTCTGAGTGAGTTTTCTCTTGTCTTGGATCTAGAATCTTCAAGCAGGGCTCTTTCTGTGCTAGGGTTTCGGATAGGATTCTGGGCAACAAAGGGCTGGGTCCCAGTGGGTTCTGATTGCTCTTAGAGTAGGATTGAATTTCTTGGGTGCAGGAGACTGGCAGAGGACTTTCAATTCAGCACTGCAGTCATCTTATGTCACGGGCCTCCTGGCATGGGGGCAGCATTCTGGTGATGTTGGGTGTAGGGTTGGAGAATGTGAGGTAGATTGGTGGATGCATAGGAGGGAGTGGGGAGCAGGATCAACACTCCTAGAGGTTTGCTTTTGAAGAGGAGGGTTGGAGAGAGAGTTGTTGGGTTGGCTAGTAAAGATGGTTCAGCATTCGTGGTATTTGAATGAAGCACATTGTGAAAAATGAATCGACTACACCTTTAAGCCCCTTGTAGAAAAATATATCCAGAGTGAATCTGTTTTACATCTCAGTTCTGAAATCTCCTTTAGTTCACAGGTTATTGGTCAATAGAAAATAAGAAGATGTGGCTGTACAAAGCCAATTTCTGGCTGCTTTCCTAAAAGAAGACTCAGCAGTTATAATGCTCCACGGCAGCAGGCTGTTCTTGGCTTAACTGGGTTTGCAAGCCATCTTCCAGGGCATCTACCTGGAGCTGGGAGACCTTTTCTGCACACATGGGTATGGGGAGGTGTTTGGGTGGGGGTAGGATGTGCAGGATTTGAGCTTCTGCCTCTGATGATGCTGCCCCTGGGTCAAAGTACCTGGAGCTTGGTATTAGTAGTTGGACCCAGCTAAGACCTTACAGGGCTCTTCCGGCTTCCTTCTGGGTCTTGGGGTAGGTAGCAGGACACTTGTATGACTTGGGCCTGGGCCAGCCCCAGGCAGAGCTGGCTGGGTCAGTGTTGCTGATGCTTGGTTGATGGCATTGGCCACATTGTGGGTGACCCACTCTCAGGCCTGCCTGTGCAGGAGGTCCATGGGGAAATCCTTCTTCCTACTGTTCATTTGGAGGGCTGGGAGCGGGGGTGCTTTTGGACCCAGAACTTTAATGCATGCTTCTGCCTACTTGGGCAGAAGGACAACAAGGCCCTGCATTTCAAAGCCTTCATGTCACCACAGGTTCACATTATTTGTGTTTATTATTCTGGGGGTGGGGAAGGGCTATTGAATTTTGTGAAATTAATTGTTCTTCAAAATTACTGATGGAGTTGATGTAAATAGCATCTCTTGGTGATCCTTTTGGTAAACCAATTCTCCTTTAATGATGCAAACTATTAGTTGTTAATCTTTTTGTTCATCAGACCACTTGCTGGGTTTATTACAGGAGGCCCACCTATCGTGGCACCTTCTGCGCCAGTGGGTTTCAAGCTGTGCTCATGAGCTGCTTCTGTGGCTGAAGTGTGGGAGGAAGGCCAGGCAGGGTCTCTGGCCTGTCATCCCGCTGCTTCCCACCAGAGCAGATCTATTGGTTTTACTACTACAAAGACATTTGTCTTCTTCCCTTTGTGACTTTGCTTCCTGGAGTGGGGCTGCTGAAACTCCATCCTGGGCCTTAGGCCTGTGAGTTCCTGCTTAGATTCAACAGTGTCCTGCATGCTAGATGCTCCAGTAGCGTCACGCTAAGGACAGTGAAGGTAGATGTGCTTTCCAGGGACAGAGAAAGAAGAATAGGCAAAGGAGTGGATGGAGTGAAGTCAATTCTGGCACTCCCGACTTAAAAGACCATTTGGATTGGGTTGGTCTTTTACTTAGGAATCCTGTGACCCAGAGAGGCTCATGTTCTGGCCTGGTGTTTGGGGGGTTCTCTTCCTCATTTAGGCTCAGAGACTCTTCTGCCAGGGGCTGACACTATTTTACCAAGAGGCAAAATTCATGAACAATGGAGAATTTCGGTGATAAACATGGAAGTTTAGGAGTAAATCTATCAAGATATTGAGGCAGGAATAAAACAACAACAGGGTGAGGTGTGTTATCCATCTATCCCAGCTACTATGAAACCAAGGAGGTCAGTTTCCACAACCTATTCCTACATGTCACACCTTTTGAAAAATCTAAAACTTGAGTGTACACTGTAGGCACACTTCTGGATGTTGTGGGTGCCATGTGTTTGGTGGACCAAGAGACAGGAGGTATAGGAGAGTATGGCTGGTGTTAGGAAATTGGGGAGAGGGAAGGTACGTTGGGCAGTCAGGAGAGAGTGAAAGGAGCTGAGTGTATGATATTTTCAAAATCACATCCATGGGGGCTGGTGTGGTAGCTTGGTGGTTACGGTGCTTGCCTGTCATGCATGAGGATGCGGGTTCGAACCCTAGCACCATGTACACAACAAAGTGTTGGAGCAACAAAAGCCACATGAAAAGCTAAATAAAATCCTATTTTCTTTCTTTCTTTCTTTTTTTAAAATCATGGCCATATTGGCAAATGAAGTTGTCTAAAATAGCTGAGGTGTCTGTGACATGGCTACTTCTCCCAATCCATGGGGCTTACAAAATGATCAAACCAGAAAGCACGTAGAGTTTTGACAACTGACATGAGGGAGAGGGACAGGGTTTTTAAGTTATTATTTTTTCCATACTGGAGATAGAACCTAGGACCTCATGCTACCCAAGTGCCCTACCACTAAGCAACAGCATCAGCCCTTTGTAAAATTTTATTTTGAAACAAGATCTCACTACATTACTCAGTCTTGCGATCCTCCTGCCTCAGCCTTTTGAGTTGCTGGGATTACAGGCATGTGCCTCTGTGCCTGGCTGGGAAAGGGGCATTTTGAGAAGCTAAGGGAGACTCCTTTTTGCCAAGAGTCTCTGACACAAGTGGTCTCCACGAGGAAGGTTGCATTGTACTTCTTTGCTGACCACCTGATCACCTACACAGGCTGAGACGTTTGGGAATAACACAGTGGTGTCAGCCTGCAGGCTTTGGATTGTGAGCTTTGGAGTGTGCGTGGATTGGGATGTGTATATGAAAACACATGTGTATATGAAAAGTGTTCTCTGTGCGGGGCTGAATCAGGCTAGGGTCCCAGACCTGAGCGTCCTTGTCATGGGCAGAGATGAGATCTGTCCATTGGGAACCCGGATGGATTGCCCTCATGTCCTTGGGGTTTCTGCATTGACCCTGGAGGCTGCGAACACCTTGCTAGGTAAGCCTGAATGTGGGGTATCGGGGCCCAGCTAGTGAAATGTCCCCCTTCCATGGTGAAAAGTTGGTGCACAGGGCATGTCCTGGTCTCTTGGGTTCTCAGCACAGAATCGATTCTTTATCCACAGGGTGCTCTGGTATGCACCTGGGGTAAGAGAGGTGGCAACGGTGTAGTGGGCCATTGTTTTTGGATGATCATTGTTCTCCTGGCTATGGAATTTGCAGTAGTGACCCCCCCCCCCAGACTTGGTCTAAGGCAGGGAAGAATATAGCTGGACCTCATAGAGCATCTTTCTGCTTACTAGCATTTGAGATTATAAAAAATTATTTTTTAATCAAAAATTTCCAAAATAAAGTGAGTGATTTCCCCATCCCCCAAGGTGTAGTAAGTCTCATTGGCTCTCCCTCAGGCTTATGCCAAGTCAGATGGAAAGGAAAGCAAGAAGCGGCTGTGAAGGAGAAAGTGAGGTCCCAAGCAAGGGTGGATGGCCTTGAACTCCGGAGGGAGAGTCCGTGCTCCTGCTTAGCCCTGCTTCCAGGCCACTCAGGCAAAATCTGGCTGGGGCTGGAGGGACAGGACGATGACTATGTGAAGGCAACTGACAGAAGCATCAGCCTGGAAAGCAGGGTCTCTTGGTTCCACGGCGTCCCCAGGTGACGTGGCGTGCAGCCTGGTACAGAAATGATTCCTTTACACAGCAGCATGTGTTCTCATCGCAGCTCGAGGCATAAATCATACTTCCTAATAAAAAAACCCCAATCTTGGTAGCAGCGCATACTTTATACTAGGAAACTTGCAAGGAGACCAGTGTTGAACCACAAAGCGGATACGGGATTTTGCTTTTGTCTGTGAAAATGTACAGCGTGCCTGCTTGGGGCTGCGGTGTCAGGACTAGGTGGTGCCCTCCGGGGCCCAGGGCTCTGCGCTGGGCTCCTTCACACCTCACCCACCCACACCACCGTGGCTCCCCGCTTTATGCCCGACAACTCACACCGCAGCATATTTTGTCTACCATTGATCAGAAACAGCGACTCTTGGGCTGGTGTGAGGAGGTACTGTCCAAATAGCCCGCTGTCCCTCAGGACTCTGCGGGGTCCTCCCCAGGGCCAGCCTGGCCCTGTGGGTGGCTCCTTTAGGTTCTTTAGCATGCTCATCTTCCCTGTGGACAGTTCCAGGAAAAGCAGATCGGGCTGTGTTTCCAGGGTGGCGTAGATGTCATACTGATTCCCTTCGGTGAAGGAGTGCTGGAACGCCAAGTCCGAGATGCCTGGGTTTATTTTCAGGTCATACCGGGTCTGGATCTCCCCCCTCATCGTCACCTCCTGCACATGCAACTGGGGTCCGTTGGTGGCAGTGCTAACAATGAAGCGCCCATCGGGAGACACGTGGGGGGTGCCTGTTACGTCACTGTTGGGACCCAGCACAGTATCCGTGACACTGTCAATGAGCAGCTGTGGGGCAGTTGAGGTGGTGTTGTCCTGTTGGCACTGGACAAAGAAGTAGCCGCCCAGGTGTGTGTGTGCCATGGCCTGGGGCACACAGCCGTGGCTCTGCAGGCTGATGGTCTTGAGGGGCATCAGGGTTTCTAGGTCCACTTTGTGAACTGCAGGGTCAGATTTGTTGAAGATGAAGCCAAACCTGGGAGGGCAAGAACTGAGGTCAGACAGCGCGAGGCCTCCTAGAGGAGAAGGAGATCTTCCATTTATCTTAAATGATTGCATCCCTCCCCTTTTCCCTTATCATCATCCTCCAGTGATCTGATAGCCCATTCGCAAGCTGTAGTGTTTTGCAGGGGATGGCTTCATAAGTAAATTATCCACAATCTCAAGCCAAGTGTGGTCGAGTTACAAATATTCCTGGACTTAGGCTCTAGTAACATGCACTCATCTGAAATGGTTTTTGAAGGAGGGCGAAAGGCCTTCAATGGCTTCTACCTCCAAGATGCCCTTGCATCTGATTCTCTAAGGCCTATGTCTCCAGGGTGAGCATGAACTGAAAAGAGAGGCCTGCCCTGAGGACAGGATTGGAGATCCCATATCTTTTCTGAACTGTTTGAATCAGAATTGGAGGATAAAGACAGAGATACCCAGGTACAGATTTCCCGCCCGTGCCTGTACCCTGGGAGAGGAACCTGTGGGCAGTCTCTTCTCTGGAACTGATGATGCAGGGAGGAAGAGCCTTGGGGAGTAGCGCCAAGGACAGTGGTTACCTTGGGAACAAGATGACCTGGTGCCACCATGCTGCCCTGCTCAGTGCAGGGCCTGGGGCAGGGTGTGTGCCTCTCTGAGCCTCAGCGGCTGTAAAAAGGGCAGTTTCTTCTTAGGGCTGATCTCAGAGGGGCAAAATGCTTCCTCCTTCCACACATGTCTCTAAACATCCGTAAAGAGCCTCAGTATGAGAAGAGCAAGAAGGAACATGAACACAAAACCATGTAGGAGCCACAGAACCTCTGAGTGTGTAGCGCTCCCAGTGGAGTTCAGCTCCTTTGTGGGGGGTCTCACCAATTAATACAACTTCAGAAGTTCTTCCCAGGGTGCACTCTGCAGGGAAGGGGGCTCATAGGGTGGCTGTGTTCCTCCTTGGGTAAAGGTGTGAGTCCCCAGCATCAGCTTGCAAAAATGAATCATTCTCCCTGGAGAAGGTGCTTGACATCGCAGTTCAGAAAGGCATAAGTAGTGCCGGGAGACCTTTATGATCTCCATGCTCAGAGGGCAGGCTGAGTCTTCTGGAAGGGGAGCTCTACAGAAAAAGTGCAGGGCTCTCTGAAATGACTGCAGGGGAATGGCCAGGCTGGGAAAAGGTTTGCAGTTGAGGCTAGGGCTATTATTATTACACTATTATTTTGGATGGTCGTAAAAACTATGGCAATCAGGAGACCTCCTCTCTTTGTAGGCCCCCTGCACACATACCCTGGGGCCTCCTAGAAGAACCCTTGGCTGTGGTTTGCTGAGAATGAGACCGAATGAGGCATTGAAAGGCAACTTGGCTTTGCATTTAGTTTGATTTTGCCAGTTCCTGTCTGCATGACCTTGGTTATTGTTTTCACTTCTCTTGAGCATCAGTATCCTCACCTGCAAAACAGGGGTCAAGACCACCTCTAACTAGATACTTGTATCTAGAAGGAGAAGATGCTCAATTAATCACTGTTGTTTCTTTCTTCCTCTGTTGTTCTTACCTTGAAGATGAGACTTCCTGATGTCTCTGGGCTTCTGAAGGCATTAGGAGCTGGGCAACCTCCTTAACTACATCAGAGCTGCTAAGCAATGAGGGCCAAGTTGTGATACATCTCTGCTGTATCAGAGATGGGTTCATTTCTGTCCCATCCTGATGAGTCCAAAGTCAGTTCAGGAGAGGGGGAGGGAGAGCAGGAACAGGTTTCACTCTGGGCAAGGCTGCCCTGTTCTGGGTGGGCTGGAGCATGGAGTCCTTAGAGGCATTGCAGACTTACCTAATGTGGTTGATGATGAGGTTTGTTGGAGGAATGAAGAAATCATCCACTCCTACAAAGGTTGTTCGGATGAGGTGCTGCCCCTGGCCAGCACTGGCTTCTGTGATCACCTACAACACAGAGCAAGGTCTTTGTGAGTGCCTGTCCAGGTAGGGGACTGGAAGCCTGGAGACACCTGTATGCTCAGGTGTGGCCTTCAGCAGAGGGGCTGCTCAGAACCAGGATGATGGCTAAGGCTCAGGAAGAGGCTGGAGCAAGCTGAGAGTTGCACATAGCCAGGAATCTTGCATTCCTGTGAGAGCAAGTGGTGAGACAGGAGAGAAGGTCCCAGGCGTTCCTTCCTTGGTCCAGCCTGCCACCAGTGCCCCATGTCAGCTGCCTCAATGGGGGATAGTGTTGGGGTTTCCCAGGGAGGTCCCTAGAACTGAAATACCATTCTGTTCCGAGACAACCTCCTCCCTTACCAGGGATTCCTACCTTCTCGATTTCAAAGCTACCCTAGGAAAGACGGAAAGATCTCTAATAATTAAAATGTTAAGTGGTGGAATTATTCACTAGGAATTTATTTTCCTTCAGTGCCAGGAATCTGTGGTCTCCTGTTTACAGAGACAGTCTTTGAGAGTTGTGAGTCTAGAATTTATTAGAGAAAGAAGGAATCCTGCAGGGTTGCCATTCAGAGATGCTGCTCATGCCAGTGAGATGTCTTACAATTAGGATGCTGGGGAGGTGCTGATTTTACAATGAGAACTTGCTCTGAAAAGTAAAGTGCTTTGAGCAAATTGGTAGTGACAGAAGACACTGCTTCTGTTTCCTTGGATGTACTGTGTCTCCCCTGTGGACCTGGTGGGACACAATGAGAACCATTCTCTGGTGTGTGTCCCTGTTGTGTCTGTGTCAGGGGAAGGGCATGCTGGCAGCTCAGGGCAGAGCCTGGTGGCATGTGATAAAATGAGGGCTCTGTGTGATGCCCTGTCCAGTCTCAGCCCGAGTCAGGCAGCCTGTGTCCCTCTTCTGCACATATGCACTGGCCTTCAAGTTCTAGGCCATTGCCCCAAAGGAGGCAGACCTGGCCATCTTAGGAGCAGTTTTGGTTTAATGTCCCTAAGGACAAGCCCAGAGCCTCTGGGAAGGACAGGAGGCAGATTCTAGTGAGTGATTCTTGATCATGTAGCCAGAATGCTGAAAGAAGAATGCAGATTTCTGCAGCCCGAGGCTGGCCCAGCAGGGTGAGGGTGCCTCTGCTGGGGGCTTCTGACTCACACAGCTTGGAGTTTTTGCCTTTAAGAACTGGGCCTGCCTTCCGGCTTTCACTTCCATGAAAACACAAATAACATCTGGCCTTCCCCCTCAGGCAGGTTTGAGGAATCTTCACCACACTTCCCTCTGGGGGTCAGCAGGCTGAATGCTGGAGTAGAGGGACACTCACTGTGATTTCCAGTCTTGGGGCAGTTCTAAAATGGCATTGAGTTATTTTCCCTGTGATTTCCTTTTTAAAAAATGGTCTAATGATACTTCCGTGGCAAGTCCGCTGGAGAAAATCTCATAGAACTGGGCATCAGGAAAACATCAGCATTAGGAAACTGGATTTCAGAGTGTCCAGGGGAGAATGCCAGAGAATTCCAAGGAGGCTTGCAATCACTGCTTGATATCAGGCCTGTCATTTTAGCTGATAATAGAGGTGGAAAATTACAGGCTGTCATCGGTCAGTGTCATTCACGCTTCACCACCCTGACACCCTATAGTCGGAGGTTACTTCATCAAAATGCAGTACCATGGGCCACTGTGTGATGTGGGCATGTCAGCCTTGTTTCTCGGAGTCATGGATTCCTTCTTGGCCTGGTGTTGTGTCCTGGCACATGGCTGGACCTTTAAGGGCCCTTAAAGGTGTCTCTCTGGCCTGGGAGATATACATCCATGGCTGAATATTGGGGGATATCAGTTGGTTGTAAGGGCAGGGACAAGAAGGCTGGAAGAAACACCTAGAGAGGCAGGACAGCCAGGTATCCAGGGGCACAGGTGGAGAGGCAGCTAAAAGCTAGGCCTGGTTAAGGCAGTGCTGAGCAAAATCCAGCGTTCAAGGAGATACCAGCGTTCAAAATCTGGCTACGGGGAGACCTCAATGGAGTGAGCCTCATTTATAGATACACCTTCGTGTGGTCACAGCAAGATTTGTTTAACAAACCCGTCCATGCGGGGTATTTAGAAAGAGTATTAGGCTATTATAATGTTTGCAAACACAAACAATGCAGCAACACATATTCTTGCAGCTAAGTTTTTGTCCTCAGGATTATCACTTTTGAATAAATTTTGAGAAGTCAAGTTCATGGATTGAAAACTGCTCTTGTTTTTGGTTTCCACCTGCCAAGCGCTCTCCACAAAGGCTTTGTCAGTCACCATTTCCAGGAGTGATTTTTTTTCACATTCTGGTTTTCCTGAACAGGAGAAGGTAGGTTTATTCAAAATGTTTCTCTTTTTTGGCGATAATGTGTTTCCTAGACTGATGGTGATCATCATTGTCTAATTCCTCATGTTAATTAAGATTCTTTTAGTGTTTTGGGCAAAGATTTGCTATTGGTTTTTGAGAAACAGTCTTTACTATGTTTAAGGAATTTGCTTCTATTCCTGTTTTTAGGCCTTTTAGTAAGAATGCCTAGTATATTTAATTAAATGCCTTTTCTGTACTTATTGAAAAGTACTACCTTTTTTTCCTCTTTTAACTTGTTGGTGTAATGAATAACATTGCTCCATCTTGGGATTTGTTCCCTGCTTGAGCATTCAGAAACATTGCTGGACTCTAATATTGTGTTTAGAATTGCTTTTGTATTCATAGATGAGATTAGTCTATAGTTTTTAAAGTATTATTTTAAATTGGTTTCTATAACTATAATTATACTGGCTATTTAAAAGAAAGTAAGGAGCTGGACACTCCCCTGCATGGCTCAAAATAGTTCAAATAACATTTACCTATATTTTGAAGACTAGATAACATTCAGATGTATCTATTTATATGGTACATCTTAAAAAAAATCCTCTAAGGTAAATTATTCTATTTCAAGTTTCCCTTTTCTAAATTTAGGTATTTTTCTTTCTTTTGCATTTTATAAACAATCATTTATTTTAGGTTTTAAAATCTGCCACACCGAAGTTGCAAGGTTATATTTAACTATTTTCTTCCTCCTGTATCTGCAGTAATATTCCCTTTCTCATTCTTCATTTTGTCTATTTTTATTCTCTCCTGTATTAGGGTGGGCAAGGATTATTCTGTTTTTGATTTATATTAATTATAGTCCTTATTAATTCCTTTTTTTTTTAAAGATAGAGTGAGAGCGAGAGTGTGCATCTGTGTGTGAGAAAGAGAGAGGGAGAGGATCGATTTCATTTATTTTTTCATCTGGTTTTAGTCTTCCTGACACTTAGCTGTGTATATGGTGCTGGGATCTGAACCTGGGTCATTGTGCATGCCAGGGAAGTGCTCCAACTGCTGAGCCACTGCTCCAGCCCCTATTAATTCCTTCTTAACACTTTGATTTTTTCTAAATTCTTAAAACAAATACTTCCTTTGCAGGCTTCTTTTATAAATATTCCTTGTGGATAGCTCTCTCTGTATCCTATTGGTTTTAATGTGAAATAGTTTTTTACTCCCCTAAAATTGGTTTTGGTCCAATGTCTATCTAGGAATGTTTTCTTAGTAAGTTACCTTTTAACTATTTCAAATGATCAGATAATATAACCCTCAACTTTTAATTTTACAAAAATTTTACAGTTTCCTTATGATTAGTGATAGGCTTTTGTATATGTGGACATGTGAAAAATTCTATTTGACAGATGAAAGATTTTCTAGATTTATTAAATTCAGTTCCTTGTATCTATTGATCAATTTTCTTACATCCTTGGTATGTACAATTTAAGTCTGTTTTAAATCAAACTATTAAGTCACTCTTGTTTTATGTAGTTAGTTATGTTTGACAACCTGACCTCTGGCTGGTCAATCTCTCTTCTACTGTTTTTTTTTTTTTTTTTTGTGCCAGGGATTGAACCCAGGGGTGCTTAACCATTGAGCCACATTCCCAACATTTTTCTTTTTTATTTTACTTTTTAAATTTTGAGACAGGATCTCACTAAGTTGATTAGGGCCTCACTAAGTTTTTGAGGCTGACTTTGAACTTTTGATCCTCCTGCCTCAGCCTCTTGAGCTGCTGGGATTACAGATGTGTGCCACTGCCTCCATCCTGTTCAGAGTTTTTAAAGCCTGCTCATCTGATGTTTGTGTTCCCTTTCCTGTGCATCTCTTTGCTCACCTTTTAATTGTTATTCTCACCCTTTTCAATTCAACCTTTTATTATTTGTTTTATTGCATTTCATGTAAACAACTTGTTGCCAAATTTCTTTATTTTTAAAAACCAATTGGATCATGTCTGCTTTTATTAAAATAATTCAGTTGGTCCATTTGGAGTAATGAGATATTTGTTCTTTAGCATTCTCAACATTCTCTCTTATCCCCGCGAAGTGAGCTTTTTGAATACTTTTACTCTTTCCTTCTGCTTCCTCTTCCTACTTTGATTTTTTACTGAATAACTCATCACCTGCATTTCTAGCCTGCTATTAGCATATCTCATTCACAGTGTCTGTTAACTCAAGTGGCCTTAGTACACATGCCTTGTAGCCCTCTTACTTTTTAAATCTTCCTCTTTGGTTCATTAACACTTTCTTTCCTTTGGATCAGGTTCATCTAATATTTGTCTAGTATTTTTCTCAGATGAGGCCACACGCTCCCAGAGTGTTTGCACACCTTACTTTTTTTTTTTTAATGCCTTAGCTGGAACAGGACTCTTAGATTTCAGCCTTTCCTCTTCGTAGTCTGTAGATGTGACTTCACGGTTTTCCAGAAACTGTTGCAGGTGAGAAGTTCAATGCCTATCTGCTTATTTTGTCTTTTACAGATAGTTTGCTCTTTCTGCCTGAAAAGATCTTCCCTTGTAAGATTTTCCCTTTATTCTTGGAGTTCTAGAATTTTACTTCAAAAAGGGCAGAGATGTCATTTCTTATCAGTTTAGACTGGAACTTGTAGATCTCTTTCAATTTACATGGTTAATATTCCAAATTTACTTGTTTGATGTTTGATTACATTCCAGTAGTGACCTTTGTCTAAAATTCTGTGGTTCTTACTTCATGTGTTTGCTCTGTGATTTCAGATTTATCTTTCAGCCTACTTTTTTTGGGGTCTCAATAGAAACCACTGAATTTTCAAATTCACTGACTGTAGCTTTAAACTAGGAAAAAATTTTGTTCATTTTTAGCTAGAAAAAATATCTTTTCTGGTGGCCCATCCCCTTGAATTTACTTAGGTATTTCCTTAGCATTATTTTGTGGATCCCTTGGTAGTTCTGTTTCTCTGGGCTTATGCTCGGTTCTGAGTGACCTCTATTCTGGCTCCCAGATCCTCAGATGGGTGGTTATTATTGTTATTATTCTTTTTTGCAGCTTACAGGAACCCAGGACTTGTTGGTGGTATCCCCTGCATAACCATAGTCTCAGTTTACAGGAGGGAAATAGTGCCTGGCTGGTGGTTGGGTGGGTGACAGGGAGCTTTTCCAGACCCTGGCCTTCCCAGCCTCTCACCAGTCTTGGAGAGGGCAGAACAATCTCCATTTTCAGCTCTTCTCAATCAGGGTTAATTCATTGATGTGATGAACTAACGCCTCTCCTATACTTTTAGAATGGGCCTCTGCAAACAGGGATTCAACTCACTTTTTGTTAGGACTCACTCCTGTCCTGAATCCCTGCTGAGAAAGGCTCGGTTAGGCAAGTTCAATGCAGCATTGGGTGACTTTCCCTGGTGCAGTGAGGAATCCCACAGATCTCCAGAGCTCAGCCCCTTCTCAGGAGGTGGTAGATGCAGCATAGGGGCTGAAGGTCCGGGCTCCAGAGCCACGCTGCCTGGTTTGGACCATAGTCAAGAGACTTAACTTTTCTGGGTACTGCCATGCATGAGCTCTCAGGACACTGTGCTTTTGTTTATGGATGTAATTGCTCTGGATGCTGCTCCTCTTCCTTTTTGATTGGCCAGTGCTATGGTTTGAAAGGGTTGGTCCCCACCACAATGCATGTTGAGGCTTGGTCTCCAACACAGTGGTGCTGAGAGGCGGTGGGACCTCTGCGAGGTCCCTGCCCTCCTGAAGGGGTTAATGTAGATCCGGTGAGGGGGGTGAGTTATTACAAGAATAAGAGCCTGGCACCTCTCCTTACTCTCCCACAAAGGTGCACCTTCTGCATTCTCCTGCTTCCTCTTGCCACATCTCCACCACAACAAGATGAAGCACAAGGCCCTCACCAGAAACTGACCAGATGTGGCTGCCTGATCTTGGAGGGAACCACGAGCCAGAATAAATCTTTTATAAATTAAGCAACCTTAGGTTTTTGTTAACAGTAACAGAAAATGGATTAAGACAGCCAGCACCTACTACTTGCTTTCACAATATTCTCCAGCCTGCCTAGCCCAAGGTGAAGAAAGCCCAGTGTCCCTTCTCATTGCCTGGACCCCAGGGCCTCATCCTGTTTGATCTTGGGAGTTACTGCTGACTCAGGAGAGGCAGGTACTGGAGCTGGGTGGGGACTGAGTTGTCATGACATCAGAATTTTATTATCATCAGTAATAATAATTTAACAACAGGCATGGCCTAAGATACCCTGTTTTTGAGAGAGGCAGTGCCCTGAGGCTTTTTCCTACTTTCTCTGTGAGGTTTTATGCAGATGTTTTGGATAACTGTGAATAGACACCCAGGAGGCAGATGTATAGGGAGGTAGTCCTTCCACAGGAAGGGCAGCAGCCTCCACGTGCTCTACATACCTGGAGGCTTGGTTGGGACTTGTGCCTGTCCCCCCAGCTCAGGACCCACACTTGGTCATGTGACTTGTCATAGGTCAGCTTAGCCGGCAGAGGGTCCACACCTATGGACTTGAAAAAAGCAGTGACAAGTTGGTCATCATTGTGGTAGGTGTGGATGCGATGGTCATTTCTGGGCTTTCTGTACATGGTCCTCATTCCTAGGAGACTGGAAGCCTGGTCTGGTAGCACTGTCAAAGACCCTGTTTGGGAATCCAGGGCAGAAATCTCTCCTCCAGCTTTGTCCTCCCAGACATAAATTAGTTATTAATTAATTATGTTCTTTCTTTTACAGACTTTTTTTTTTTTGCATGTTTTACTTACAGGGACCTAGATAAACTTGGCACTCAGGAACCAGATATGAGATTCTCCTTTCCTGCTCCTAGAATCCCTGTGGGCCTCTTGGACCCTCAGTGTACTTTCCTCGACGTTTGCTGACCTGAATTTTGGGGATGGTCTTTCCTGCTGGGTCATCAGAGGTAGACTTTGAGATCATCCCCTAAACGTTGTTCCACTCTGTGTAGCCTCTTCCACATCCTTTAACAGAAGCCTCTGAAACTCAAACTATAGCATCAGGTCGACTCACACTCTTTTTTTTTTTTTTTTTTCAAACTTCAGTATCTAAAACTGCTCTCTGCAGAGAATATAGCTTCTCTTGGGGTCCTGTTACATGAAGGCTATTTTCTACTTCTTAGAGTTTTATAAGTTCAGAAACCTTGTTCTGTAATGCTCATGCCATTAGACTATGACCCCAGCTCACCTTGTCCTTGGCCAACATCTTAGTTCCACTGTTCACTAAAGATGTTGACACCAGGTTCACTGTCTTTTTTCCTACTACTCACTTGGTCACAAGTTTGGTGCCTTCAATCCATATAGAATGTAGAGGGTTCATCCAAAGCCTGGCTTTCTTAGTTCCTTTTTGGTCTCAGTGATATTTTCTTCCACTCCACTTCAGCCCCAATAACTTATACCTTGTCAATATAATTTCCAAAATTGTACTTCCAACCAATTATATTTTAGCTTTTGTGGTTGGGTGGAAAAATGAAACTAGCATCTTCACATATTGGCCCAAATCTTCTCTAAAGAACCATCTACGGAGTCCCTGTTTATACTTCACCTTAACTCATTTCCACTAAGTTGCTATCCTAGACCTTCATGCCAAGTTCACAGGTCACCTTGTGATTCTCCTTTTGACATTTCAGCAAGACCCCACGTGGTTAACCAGTCCTTTCTAGAAACGTTTTCTCCATTTTCCCTTTTACCTCCCTGGATCCTCTAATCCAATATGACATCTAAGTGTTGGTGTGGCCCAGGTCTTCATCTCTGACCCTCTTCTCTCCTATAACCTTCTCCTGGTATTGGCATCTAATAATCCTCTATACTCACCTGTTGACCTGAACCTCACACACAGGCTTGAAGTATGTTTCTTATCACCTTCTTTAAAATCTCAAAGAGAGGCTGTTTTTATTTTTTCCCAACATCACGCATCCCAGGGCCTTTGTGGTCTCCAGTGAGCCCTTCTTGTTCCCATCATCCACCAGCTTCCTACTTTCCTTCATTTACCAAAGGTTTTGGCACCTGACATCATCTCCCTCTACCTAGAGCTTCTTAACCCACCCTAATGATATCACCTGAACACTATCTTTAGTTCCTTTTTAAAAAATCCTTTTGGACTACACATTCTCTCCTCTACAAACTCCATTTATCTTTCCTCTTCATAACAAGATTTCCCTTAAGTTTGGATGGTAGCCATTGTTTTTCCTCTCTGCTTAAGCTTCTCCTATCATATTTCATTTTCTGAGGTGATATGGAGGAGGCTGAAGAGCTAAACCAAAAATCTCTTAAAACCAGAACATAATTTTTCATAGTCTAATGTGGTAAAGAGAAAGAGGGAAGAGATCCTGGTGAAAAACTAAGGCTCTCACTTAAAAGCCTCAAGATTGGGGGTGAGTCAAGGTAGACAGATTCTTCCAGAAACTTTAAAATGGTTGGTTCTCTACACTCCCTGACTACCAGAGCAGGTGAACATTTTCAGGTGGATGATAACAATTTAAAGTCCCTACAATTTTTTTTATATAGAGTGTTTATTTTTTATTTTTATTTTTTAAAGAGAGAGAGGGACAGTGAGAGAGACAGAGAAAGTGAGAAACAACTTATTTAGTTTTTCACATGGCCTTGGTTGCTCCAAAACTCAGTTGTGTACGTGGTGCTGGGGTTTCAACCCGGGTCCTCGTGCTTGCCAGGCAAGCACTGAAACCGCTGAGCCACCACTCCAGCCCTATAAAGAACGTTTAGATTCAAAAAGATCTGTAGGTATTCCAAGGGACAGATGATATGACTTAAAACAACATTAAAAAGACAATGGAAACAGACCCACAGGTGAGCCACAGAAAATAATAATTAAGAATTTATATATAAATAGGGGATTTAGAAGAAATTTTAGAAGTGAAAAATAAATTACCTGAAGTAACTTAATGAATAGGTTTTGTTAAACCTGCTAGACAGAGCAGAAGGTGGGATTAGCAGACTGGAAAGTTGATGGCGCACATCCAAAGGAGATGTGGCGCACAATGGAAAAGTCTAACCATTAAAAAAATTTAAAACAGTTCTGAAGAAGAGGTGAGAAGGGGGAGAATGTGGGAGAAGAATATGAAGAAATAATTGAAAAGAATTTCCCATTGGATGAAAGATATTTACACATTTAAAAACCTCTGCAAACCCCAAATCAGAATAAATACAAAGAACACCGTACCCAGGCATATCATAGTTAAATTGCTACACCAAAGAGAAAATTTGAAAAGGAGAGGGAGACAGAGAGGAAGAGGAAGAGGAAGAGGGAGGGAGAGAGAGAGAGAGGGAAACATAACTTTCAAAAGAGCATTGATAAGAGGCTGGAGAGGTGGTCAGTGGTAGAGCACTTGCCTGGCATGTGCAAGGACTCCAGCAACACATACACAGAAAATGTTGGAAAAACAATAACCAGATGAATAAATAAATAAAATTGACTCTCTTTCACTCTTTCTCTCTCTTAAAAAAAAAGGAGCATTGAAAAGACTGACAGTTAACCTATCAAAACAGTAGAAGAATAGATCCAAAAACTCTGGTATATATATATATACACACACATACATACATACATACATACATACAATGGAGTTCTACTCAATTATTAGAAATAATGATATTGTGGACTTTGAAGGTAAATGGATGGCAATGGAAGAAATCATGCTGAGCGAAGTTTAGCCAAACCTAGAGAGTCAAGGGCTGAATGTTTTCTCTTATTTGTGGGGCTACAGCTAAACCCAGGCTTGGGTGAGAGGTAGTCAAACTCATGTATTAGACCCACCAAAAGCATAGTAACACATAATCTAGGGGAACCATAGACATGTAGATGGGGTGGGGGGAGGGGAGAGGAGGGGAGTGGGAGAGGGAGGGAAGATAGGGAAGGATCTAGGGAGATAATCAACAATGTAGCATACTCTTTAATCCTCCTCCCCAGAAGTCAAATAATACTTATGCAATCACTAATTCTGAAAAATTCATAATCATATATATATCTATATATCTATATATATCTTATAGGGGCATAATATAGAAGAATCTAGAGTCTAGGGTATGGCAATGTGGGGGTAACTATGGTTTAAGATCAAGTGCATATCATATTGTTACTTTATACACATTCATGATTGTACAACAACTCAACTCCTTAAAAAAATCTCAAAACAACAACAACAACAAAAACAAACACAAAACAGAAGAAGATATGGAATGACTTCTTAAAATTCTGAAAGAAAATAATTACCAATCTAAAATTCTCTACTTAATGAAAATATACTTCAGCAATAAAATAGGTATTTTCAAGTAAGAACTATGAGAATTTGTTACCAGAAGACACTAAAGAAACTATTAAAATGATCTTAAATCTATGGACTTCATGAATAAAGATCAATGGGAAGGTAAATATATGGGTAAATGTAAATTATTTCCTGGTAAAATAATCATGTTTTGCAGAGTTGAGTTAAGTTATACACAGAAGTAAGATTCATTACCACAATAATGCAAGAGGGGGATTAAAATATTTAAAGTATTCTAACATTATTGGGGAAATGAAGTAACAATTTTTATGCAACTATATTTATGTATGTTATAATCTCTATGGTGTTAATAACAACATAAGAGTGCACCTTCAACAATCTGAGAGGAAAAAATCTAAAATAAAGCAAAAAAAAATCTAAAATAAAGCAAAAAGGAGAAGAAAAACAATGTAAACAGGAAGGTAAAATAAAAAAGTAATATGGTAGACATAATTATAAAATTAATTACATTAAATATAAATGGATCAAATATTCCAAGAAAAATGATAATATTATTGAACTAGATAAAACCCAAAATCCAACTCCATATTGCTCTCTGAAAGAACATCTTAAATACAAAGACATAGAAATGTTGAAAGTAAAAGTATAGAAAATTATGAAACCATTAAATCAAAATAAATCTGATTTAGCTATGTTAGTATCAGGCAAAAATAGACTTATAGACAAGTAGCATTAGCATAGATAAAGAGGGATATTTTCCTAAGAATAAAGGCATCTTCCCCCCAAGAAAGATATTATACAAAATGGATAGCAAAAAATGGATAGAATTTTGATAAATAGATAAATCTACAATCACAGTGGAAGATTTTAACACACCTCTCAGTAGCTGACAGACTAAGCAGACAAAAACCAGTAAGGATAAGAGATCTGAACAATACAATGAATCAGCTTGACATAACATTTATAGAACACTATACATAACAATATCAGAATAAATGTTCTCTTAAAGTGCAAATGGAACAATTACCAAAACTGATCATAAGCTCAGTTATAATACAAACTTCTGTAAACTTTAAAGGATGGAAATTATTCATAGTGAGTTCTCTGACCTGGGGTATTAATTACAAAAAGGTAGAAAACCTCCTGTTGAATTTGCCAGGAGAAACCACAATCTGGTTATATACAACTTTCTTCATATAATGAACTTCCACATGTGCAGCTGAGCATTGCTGGAAAGACAATTCTCCTGACTAGTCCCACTTTAAATTTACACCCAAAGTCCTTTTGGGCCTGGTGGTGCATCCCTGTAATCCCAGCAGCTTGGAAGACTGAGGCAGAAGGGTCACAAGTTCAAAGCCAGCCTCAGCAACTTAGACCCTGTCTCAAAAATAAAATATAAGAAAGGGCTGGGGATGTGGCTCAGTGGTTAAGTGCCCCTGGGTTCAATCCCTGGTAACAAAAAACAATAATAATAAACAATCAAATAAATACACAAAAAAGAAAAACAACAAAATAAATACATTTACATCCACAGTCCTTAAGTCTATCTACTGCCCAGGAGTCCTACCTATCTCTTGGCTAATTCAATCTTATATTCAATTTTGCCTCTTTCCTCAGACCTCCATCTATGGTGATAATTTTCCTTATTTCACTGAGCAACAAGAAGAGCAACAAGAAGAAAGTTCATCTAACTACCACCTACTATATCATCAATTTGCACCTATGCCGGAATACTTTACATTTCCTCCTGTTCTAATGAAAGAATGTTTTTTTAGCTAAGGCTAGCACCTCTACTTGAGTATCTTGAATTCCGCAGAATACTGTAATGTCACCTACTTTAAATAAGTTCCTTGGACATCGCCTTCTATCTGTCTCATTTGCCTACTTTTACAACAAAACTCCTGTATACACTTGGCAACATTCCCATGTTGCTTCCCCTTTCCCTATCATTCTAATTTGAATCCACTCCAGCAGGTTCATGTTCACCATTATAACCTTCACTTTTTCCACCAATATGATCCATGACTCTGCGGTACCAAATCCAAAGGCCAGTTCACACTCTTCATAACACGCAAATGCTCTCAGCAGCATTTGACACTGTTGACCACTATCTGTAGAAATATTTTCTGCTTTTGATTGTTGGAGTACCACTCTCTTCTAATTGTCTTCCTGTCTTTAAGGCTACTCCTTCTTGGACTCCTTTTTTGACCACTTTACTTTTTCCTCATCTTTAAATATTGGAATGCTTCAGGCCTCCAACCTTGACTTCTATCTATATTACCTTGGATGATTTAATCTAGCTATCTGGATTTAAGAAATCCATATGGTGATGATCTCCAGCCTAGACTTCTCCTTTGACTTCAGACCTGTTTATCCAATGACTTTCTTGATGTTTCTACTTCTACATGTAGTAGTATTTCAAACCTAAAATTTCCCCAATCTGCTCTGTTTTACCCACCCCACCTTTCCTAAAGAATTTCTACAATACTGTATTAGATTCATATTGGTGCAGTAAAAAATTACAACCAATTTGGTGGCTCAAAATGACACAGATTTATTCTTTTACAGTTCTAGAGACCAGAAAGTCAAAGTCAGTTTCACTAGGATAAAACCAACATGTTGGCAGGGCCATGCTTCTTCTAAAAGTTTCAAAAGAGAAAGTTTCTTTGCTTTTCTAGTCTCTAGAGCTGCAGTACTTGATCCCTCAGCTCATGGTCTCTTCTTCCAATCTTCAAAGCCAGCAAAGTAGCATCTTGCTTTTGTAACTCCCATTGACTCCTTTATGTATGTTGCCAAATTTCTCTCTGCTTCCCTTTTTATAAGGATACTTCTGATTGTATTTAGGATCCACCTAGATAATCCAGGATACTTTCTTTCTTTCTTTTTTTTAAGAGAGAGGGACAGTGAGAGAGACAGAGAAAGAGAGAAACAATTTTATTTAGTTTTTCACATGGCCTTAGTTGCTCCAACACTTAGTTGTGTACATGGTGCTGGGGTTTGAACCCGGGTCCTCATGCTTGCCAGGCAAGCGCCGAAACCACTGAGCTACCGCTCCAGCCCCCAGGATACTTTCTTGATTCAAAAATCCTTAATTACATCTACAAAGTCCCTTTTGTTATATCAGGTGACATTCACAGGTTCCAGGGATTAGGAAGCTGACTTCTTGGAGACCATTATTCAGCCTACCACACATTGTAAATGGCATCACTGTTATATGCTTAAGTAAACAAACACCTTAATTCCTTTTTCTCTGGATCTTACTTCAACCCATCAGAAAGTCTTTTAGGCTCCACATTTAAAATATAGCAAGAATCTGATCATTTCTCACCACCTCCACTGCCATCATCATCTCTGGACTAAGTGCCACTATATCTGCTCTTCCTGTCTGTTCTTAACAGAGCAGATGTATTGATTCTCTAAAATTGTAAGTCAGATTATGTCACTCCTCTGATTAAGGCCCATTAGTGGCTTTCTATTTCACCTGGGATTTTATTCTAAGGCTCCAAAGGCCTCTGCGAGCTGAGCTTTGCTTACCCCTGACCTCAATGCATCCTATCCTACTCTTGCCCTCATCATTCATTATATGGTGCTCCTAGTCTGCGTCTCACATGGCATTCAGTTCTCAGATTCCATTCACCTCCAGAGAGAGGGCCAATTTAAAACAATCTTACTGTTCCTTTGTACTATTCACTCATTTTTCACAGCTCCCTGAAATTCTGATTTATGGTCTGCCTCCCCAGTAACAATCTAAGTTCTAGAGACTTCAGTGCTCATTCATGGCTCCCTCTCGAGCACCTAGAAAAGTACTTGGCACCTAGTAGACAGTGGATACTTAGTGAATAGCTGCACATGAATTTTTTTCCCTCCAGATTGAGCACCTCGCGTAGTTGGGGGCGGGGGATGTGCAGAAAGCAAAAAAGAATTTGATAGCCTGTGCCCCAGAATTGGGAGTCTCTTACATCCCTTTCCAGAGGTGTACCTGTAGGACTTTCTGGGCTTGGACATCGACCACAAGGACTCTGTTCAGTGCTGGCTGGGCCGCATAGATGTACCGGTTTCTGACGTTGACTGCAGATGCCCACTGGCACGGCTGGGTGGCCCCTTCTTCCCCTTGGGGACAGATTTCTTCCTGTAAAGGAGAGAGGCTGCTTGCTACGTATCACTCCCTCTCTCCTGATCCTCCTCAGTCCCTTTTTTCCTGCTTTTGGAAACTTTGATGTTGACAGAACATGGTGCCCAAATCCTCCCCCATCCTCAACTTCTCACCCAATGTTCCTCCTCCCACCTCTTTGGAGCCTGTGACCCACTTTGAGTCCTTACATCAGCAACCTCCTGGTTCATATTTCTCCACTCTTGTGTGCTACCTTCTCCCTCTCCTCGGCCTTGTCATCGGAAACTTCTGCTAATGGACAAAGATCTGTAAGAGTTGCCCACACTCTTTTCCCCCTTCCTCATTGCTTACAGGCTCCTTAACTCTTTGGCTTTAGTCCCCACCACAAAGCTTTAGTTCTCACCAACGTCATTAAGTTAAACTACACCATCATTTTATTTGAACTTGGGCCAACATCTGACTGTACTATTGCTTGGTTTCCTCCCTCCATCCATCCCCAGTGGCAGGTCCTTCTGTGTCGTCGGATTTCGCTGTTTGCTGATCTGTGTCTGAGCATTGAGGGTTCACTCACGGATTTCTTTCCTTCTCTAAGATCTACTGCCTTTTGACATCATTGAAACCTAGGGGTGTAGGTACAATCTTCATGCTTATAACTCCCACATTTCCATTTTCAGTTCAGGCCTCTTCCCTCAACTGCACACTTGCATAGCCAATTGTCTTGTTCTGCTTGGTTGGTTGATATGTATCTCAAACTTGTATGTCCAAAATCAACTGTCAGTTCCTCCACTACAGTGTAAGCTCCTTGACAGCAGGGTCTTTGTCTGCTATATCCTTAGCACCTAGCACAGTGCCCATGCAGAGTTGGTGCTTCAAATATATTTGTTGAATGAATCAGTGAGTGCGAAGGGGACCTTTTGTCTGTCTTCCATGATATACGTTCCCACAGGTTTTCTCATTACTCTGGCCCAATCCTATCTCATTATTCTTAGTGATACTCTGTCTGCCTGGCTCTGGATTGTGGAGGACCCCAGGATTCCATTCTAGGTGCCTGTCGCAGGTCACTTGCACACGCCCATGTCTATCTCCTTGACTTTAGCCAACACTCTTTGCTAATGGTGCAAAATTTCTTCTCTAGCTCCCATTTGGTTCTCTCACAGTCACTTCATCCACATCTGAAACATCCCTCTTCATTTCTAATGCTCCCTCTGGGTCACCATCACCATAAGTCAGCCAAGTCTGGGTCATGAACAGCATCTTTGAATTTTCCTTCTTTTATATAACTCAACCATTTATTAGTCATCATGGATCACCAAGCCAGCCTCCAAAATCATGGAGTTCATCTCCTTCTGTCTCCATTCCCATTTCTATTCTAGGTGATTGTAACCTCTTTAAAGTTGGTCTCTCACCTTTTACCATTGCCCTTCTCTGTTGTTATAGCTAGCCCTCATAACACCTCCAATTTGCATTAGACAAAGCTGAGAGGTAAAGTAACTTTTCTAAGTCATTTATTTAGTTTACTGGTGGCAGGTGGGCTATGAATCCAGGCCCGCATGATGGAAAGCTATGCCCCATTCCATATTCTGCCTCCTGCTGGACCAAGCAGACATCTAATCCAGTTGAGAGGTCAGACACCAACTCCTTTTCCTCACCCAGCATGTTGGAGGGAGGGTTTTCCCATTGTAACCTTCTGGTGAGGGATTTAGACATTTTTTTTAGATGCAAAACCTTTTATTTAGGATTCTTATATGGTTCCCCATGGTCTTCTGTTGACTGAACCATCAGGACCTCTCTCACTGTCCTCTTCTAGTTACTTATCCAGCAAAACTGAGTCCTAATTAGGATCTGAGAGATTTCTTTCACTTACTGGTTAGGCTATTGCAAATATATGAGAAATTAGTACCCATGTGACAGAGGACACTTATTTAAACCTAATTGCTGGAAATTAAGCAGGAACACTCTTTCCAACTGGTTTCATGGTTATTGTGTGGAAGGAAAATTCATTAGTGGTTGCACTTCTAAGAAATAATTAATTCAAATGAAGCAGCCTGGAAAATAGTTGTTCCATGCTACACTTTCGAGAAATGGGACAGCCTGAGATCTGCCACGGGCCAGCACAGCAGTGCAACAAACTGCCCTAGGTACTCACCTGAGCCAAGCCCACTTCTCCCACAAACTCGAAGCCCAATGCATTCATTGGGCACAGACCGAGGACATCTGTGTGTGTCCCCTAGGGGAGGACAAAAAGGCCCTGAGGAGCTCAAAGTATCCCATGAGGCCAACAAGCCAGAGGGAGGGGCCTGGTGTAAGAGGCACAGCCCTGGAGGGTCTCCTGACAGCCAGTCTTGGGAGCAGGAAGGGCTTTCCTGGATCTATTACCAGTGACCAGCTCTCCTGCCTCTGCCACTCACACTGTCACTTTCTATCAGGTCTCATGTTTTGTTCATAGCACCTCCGCTATTCTGGGCATTCCCTTGTGTTCATGTGCTCCCCTAGGTCTGTGAGGGCACACCTGTCTGGCAGCTCTGTGTTCCCACTGGGGTCTCCATCCTATGACTGTGAACTTCTGGAGGCCAGGAACCCATGCGCACTCCTGGGCTTTCTCTCTAGCTCAGGGGACAGCAGTGGCTATTAACTCTTAGCTCACATGTTTTTCCCTTAGCCTTGGAATAAATTTGGGACCACACCCTACACAGTAAAAGGAATTTAGGAAACCCATTGGTGCACGTGGTTAAAGACTGACTTTTAGAATTTTGAGTGTGATATAGAAGCTTCGGCAGGCACAGAAACTCACATAGCTCATGAAAATCTTCTCTGTGGGTTTGAGGTGCCTCTGGATCTCACAGTCCACGGGGTGAATGACAACGATACCATCATCGGAGAAGACATAGAACATGTTTCCCACGCTGAGGCCTGAGAGGAGCAAACACAGCATGGTCACGGCCCTCCAGCAGCCAGGCCCCAGGCAGGGTCACATGCAACTTGGAGCACACAAGACACAGGCAGTTTGGATGTAACTGGTGTGGACACAAAATGCAATTCCTGGTGGAGGCAGAGGGGGAGGAGCAGCCAACTGGAAATCCTTGCTTGATGGTGGATGGGAGACGAAGAGAAAGAGGCCCAAGGGCTGGGAATCAATAAAGCCCATCACCAGCTCTGCAGTACCCAGGCTGTTCTCCCAAACATCCACAGCTGCCCTACATCCTCTAGGGCTGGTCACCAACACAAGTGTTCAAATAAAAGATGGCCTTGGCCTTGACATTTGTTTGACATTTCCTGTTCTGAAAGGAAAACCTCCTTTGATTAGCTTTTGTGGACTGGTCAAAGAAGAATGGCTCAAGTGGTACCAAAAAAGTACAGGCTGTTATTTTAAAAAAAAGTGTGTGTGTGTGTGCGCGTGCGTGCGTGTGTGCATGTGTGTGTGTGTGTGGGTGGGTGGGTGAGAGAGAGACTCGCTGCAATGGGGGCCTAAGGATACTGTGGTTGCTACACCTTTGTCTGCACTTGGTCCTGGCTTGTCTATCCCCTCCTTCCAGATGGCTTGTTCTCACTTCTGCCCCACAAGTTTCTCTGGGGCAGCCAGGCTGGGCAGCAGAGCCTGCTCCTGTCCTGGTCTGGGGTTGTAACTCTCTGTGGAAAAGATATGCAGACCTCAGAAAGGGCCTTGGGGACCAGTGTCCTCACTTTAAAGATAAAAAAACTGAGGTCCAAGGAGGAGAAGGGCTTGGGTGATGCTACCTGCCATTGCACTCAAGCTGGAGTTAGACCCTGAGCCCTGCCTCTAGTTTCTGTCCCCTCAATGTGTGAAGGGGAGATGTGGCACAAAGATATGTAAGATCTAGAGTGCTCCTTACTTCTCTTTCTTCCTCTCCCCCTTACTTTGTTTTCTCTCTCCCTCTCTCCATTTCTTTTAAAGCTAGAACATCAAGATTTCTACAAATTCTAGGAAAAATATATGAAATGCACTTTTTAGCATGCTGAGAAAACCAGTGTCCTGGCTTAATGGATCGTTCGGGTAAGTTTTTATTAAGTTAGAGCACAATAAAACAGGAATACAAGAACCACTATCTCGCTTCCTTCCAAGGACTCTGCTGGCGGTTTGGTGAACCTCAGCTCTTGGTGACTGGGAGGCACCTGTGTGAGTGTCCCTTTATTCACATGCGGTCTTGGCCTGTCTGTGGACTCTTCCCAGAAAACTTGCTCGCCCCTTGAGGTCCCCAATGCTGTGATATAACCTGAACTGCCTGCAGCACCTGTGTTGAGGAGGGCTGTGGGAAGGAGGGCTCCTGCTATGCATGCAGCTGGGGACCCAGCCCCTCGATGCTGCTTATGCCAGTGAGCCCTGCTCACAGCTCTGGATGGGCAGTCCTTGCGAGCCAGATGAAGCTGGCTATCTGCAGGTGCCTCTTCTTAGCCCCACAGCCTCTTGGCATCTGCCACAAGCACACCTTTGCTCTGACTCACTTGGCAAACTGCTTCCACTCATATCTAGGGACCAGAGAGGTCCAAGTCCCTGATAACTCCTAGACCCTGGGAACAGTCTCCCTGGGCTTCTTGGAAAATCAATAGCTGGAAGAAGCAACATAAGATTGAAAGTTTAATAGAGTCTGCGTGGGGTGAGGAGCTGTAGCTACATTTCTGGCTGAGCGCAGTGCCCTGCTCACAGTCAGCACTGGAAGATGAGGCTCAACAGATACTCATTCAATACCTAATTGACTGCACAGGAGACCCCGCTTCATGATCCAGCCACTCAGAAGGTTCTGTTGAACTTGCTTCTAAAGGAGCTTTGTCTACTCTCATCATCACCTCTCTGATAGAGATTTGAATGTGCTGTGCGGTCCATGGTTCCTTCCCCCGACTTCTGAATGCCCTATCTCCAAGGTTTGAATTTCATCAGTGAGGACACAGGCATCCAGCCGCACAGGCATGATGGAATTTGCAGCCTCATTGTTCAATCTGAATGCAGCCCTGTGCCCTGAGGCAGCTGTGGGTCGTTAGTGGGAATTTGGGCTCTACCGCTCTTTCATATCACTTGTATCCTTAGCAAGATCACCACTTTTCAAACTTGAGTCCTTCTGCAGCAACCTCCCCTCAGCAGGATGCCACCTTTTGAAAACCTGGAGTGCAAGCTGCATGCGCAGTCAGGGTCTCTGTGCTGGGTTCAGGCAGCAACCTCTGCTCAGGGCTGAGGGCAGCCAGCGGAGCTGCTGGCTGAATTCTTTGTGTTCTGGGCTTTGCCTCTGGTTTGCTATCAGACTTACTGTGTCAGCATCAGCATTTTCTGTTCAGGAAACTGTCCTGAGTTTGTGTGTGCACACGCATGCTAGACAGTAGGGAACACCATGCAAAGTTCTTTTTTAAAGAAGGGAGAGAGTGAGAGAGAAAGAGAATCGACTTTATTTTGTCTTTCATCTGGCCTTTGTTTTCTCCTGGCACTTAGTTGTATATGTGGTACTGAGGTTCGAACCTGGGTTCTTGCTCATGCCAGGCAAGCGCTCCAACCACTGAGCCACCCCTCCAGCCCCCTATGCAAAATGCTTATAGAAAAATGAGACAGGAAACACCTGGTTTTTAAAAGAGGATTTTAAAATTGGTGTTATGTTTCATCCTGCAATCTCAGGGTGCATCCTATAGTCTCTCATATTTCACTTTTGTCCACTGAGCTGGAGAATAAGTCACCCAGGGTGATTTGAACTTGGAGCTGATGCTGGGGTCACAGGACTAGGACCTATGCATGAACACATCTCAGGCAGTGATTCAGGCTTTATAACCCAGTTCACTGATATTTGACCATGTTCAGTGTACAAAAAATGGCATTTTTTTCATCTGGCTCAACCTACCCAAGAATTTTTTTAACAAAATATTTTTGTGGAAAATATTTATTTATAGAAACTATGGTTATTTTTTTTTCTTCATTCCCTCAAAGCATGAAGTACAGCTTCTGTAGTTCCCATTAGGGATAGATAACTATTTTTTGTTTGAGAGGGTGTTTTTTTTTTAAAAGTTTACTTATTTATCACAGTACTGGGATAGAACCCAGGGCCTTTTAAATGCTAGGAAAGTGCTCTACCATTGAGCTACACTTCAAACACGTTGGTCTTTTTTAAACAACACAGATAAAACACAAAGCCCAACATCAATATCAGCTACTGGAAAAAAAAAAAAAAAAAGCGCAAGGACCAGATCTGACTGGGAGTCCCTGCCAAGTGGTTTGATTCAGCTGAGGCAGATTTCAATAGAAATTTTCCATTTTAAAGTGTGCCTTTAAAAGCACTGATAGGTTTTAAATTTGATTCAACGTGTATGCCACTTGAGTTTGATCTTGACCTCCCCGCTCCTCATGGATTTGGCATGTGGACCCTGCTTGGTATCTGTAAAGCTGATGGAGGCTCAGTGAGACTATCCATTGTGGAACCGTGAACACATGCTATCAAAGGCATGACACAGAACAAACAAGCTTGGTACCTTCCTCTCGCCACAGAATGTTTGCCACTGCACAGCAGAGGTTTAAGAAAGCCAGTACACGATTGCCAGAAGGGAAAAAAGGAAAGCACTGTCAAACCTTCACCATGGTGATTCATTCCACTTAGAACACAATGCTACCCCATCCATCACGTACAGACTGCACCGCGCATTGGCCCGGCAATAGTATCGGTCCAGCAACTCTGGACATAAGTGAACACTTCCAGGTCTCAATGCTCCTGATTGCTAAATGAATCTTTGAAATTAGACCCCAGGATCACAGCAGCTAATGGAATTCCCCACATTTTGTGGTTGACAGAGAGTAAGCAACATCTCTCCCAAGTTGCTTCCAGAATTGATTTGCAACTAGGACTCTCCTAGGAAGACTATATGAAATACTTCTGATTCTTTTCTTTTTCTTTTTTTTTTTGAGAGAGAATCAATTTTATCTAGTTTTTCATCTAGATTTTGTTGCTTTGACACTTAGTTGTGTATGTGGTGCTGGGGTTCAAACCTGGATCCTCACATATGCCAGGCAAGTACTCCAACAACTGAGCCACTGCTCCAGACCCTGATTATTTTCTTTGATGACAGAGGCTTAGCTTGGAGTTTGAGCAAGGGAAAGAGACTGTGACTAACACTCATGCCCATGAATTTTTACCTGTAGGTGCCCCGGGAGCCAGTGGCCTTCAGGGTCAGCACACTGAGCACACCAGGTGGATCATGTTCCCAATGGTGTGCATGTCTAGTAATTTCTCCTTAGCTGTGGGCAATATGTTCTAAGACCCCCCAGTGGATGCCTGAAACCATAGATAGTACCAAACCCTATATATACTATGGCTTTTTCCTTTATACACACCTATGATAAGGTTGAATTTATATATTAGGTATGGTAAAAGATCATCAATAATGATAAAATAGAATAATTATAACAATATACTACAATAAAAGTTGTTTAAAACATGAATTGTTCATTTCTGAAATTTTCAATTTAATATTTTTAGACCACAGGAAATGAAAGGGCAGATGGTATTATTGTGTGCATTGGCGAGTTTCTGGTCCACTGTGGGATGGGAGCACCTTGCCTTGAACAGAAGATTTTGTGGCTGAGGGGCAGAGGTGCTGGTCAGGCAACGAGTTGGAGACAGAATTGGGCTGGGGTATTGGAACTTCCTTGTGGTCCTGGGCTCTGTCTGCTATTTACAGACTTCTGCTATGTTTCCAGAGCTTTCTAGGTTTCCAGGGAAGTTCTGTCCACCCCTGAGAGCTGTCTGTGCCCAACTTTATGCATAGGGAATATGGATTTACTCCAGTCTTCAGGGCTCATGATTGGCAGCTGTGGCTCTGGTCAGTTGGTCTTGCCACCCAACACCCCCAACTAGCTCAATGAGGAGGTTAAAGGCAAGAGTGAACTCACAGGTCTTCCTTGCTGAGTCCTCAATGAAGAGGGAGGAGATATCTTCATCCACACCCACCTCATTTTTGGCAATGCAGGTGTATGCACCTGTGTCTTCATACCGAACACTGCCGATATGGAGCTCGCTCCCATTGGCTGCAGGAAGGACAGTGCTCAGGGTGGCCTGCTTGGCAAGACAACCCCCCTCACTTCCTCCCCATTCCCTTCATGGGACTCTTGGGAGTGTCACAGTTGAGAATACAGCCCAGGGACAGGACTGGGGTAGCCAATATCCCCAGATAATGCATCCAGGAAGGGTTGGTACAGCTGAAATCCACTGGGGGTGACTTAGCACCTGATAGCTTCATGTTATTGCTTTCAGAAAGGCCCTCAGACCCATGTGAGCCCAGGGAAATCTGGGGAGACATCTGTTCCCTCCGTACATGTCAGACTTAGAAATGTCTCATTTTCTTGCCTGGGGTGAGAATCAGCTTGAATTGGATGGGAATATCCACAGAAGCACGGGCAGTTCTTACCTAAAAGGGAGAGCTGTTTAGACATCTGGGCTGAGACATCCATGCCGTTTTTCAGCCAAGTGATTTTGGGCATAGGAATGCCCTCAGCGTGGCATCTCAGGCTGGCTGCCACCCCAGGCTCCTGTGCCTGGGTTTCCGGATAGACGCGGATGACAGGTGGCACTGTGGGTGAGAATCAGCATTGGTAAGAGAAGGTCCTCACCTGACTTTGGGCCCATGGCCCAACCCTGAGATCCTGCTCCAGAGGGTGAACCCAGAGATGACTCTGCTGCTCTCTTCTTCACCAGCTTACGATGTTTCTCTTTGGCAAACCAAACCCTGATAAAAAGGACCATAAAATGGATTGCAGCAGTAAACATGTCAGGCATTGTATCCAGTAATTCATGAATTTCATCACTATTCTAAATATGATTAGAAAGACATCCAAATATTTAATGCCATTCATCTGCTACATGTAAAGAGCAATAGCCAATGGATTTTATTTCTGAATGAATAAAATTCAGATATATTATTTCTATTATCAGAAAGCTATTGGAAAGGGGCTTAATTTCTTATAGGAAATGCTTCACACAGCACTTATGGGCACTGACTGGCAGAGCTACTAATTACATTGCTGTTCTGGGGAAATTCATTGATTTTCCAGAGGGATATTTTTATTTCATCTCTTCCCTGGAACCTGGGTAAAAGGCCAGGTGTGTCTTTCTTGGCTAGAGAGTGATTCAATCATGGGTCCTGGAAATCAAGTTTGGGGTTGGAGGTGTGACCTGGCTTACTTGCCCAATGAGCTTCTGCGGGCAAATCTCTGGTACCTTCCATAGTTTTCTGGCCATCTTACACAGGCTGGCTATGGAGTGGGACCTGGATGAAGCAGAGATTGTTAGGAGGATCCTCCCTACCATCCTTAGCTCTGGACCCAGGAAACTGAATCAGTATCATTTCAGTGGAATTGAAGGCTTATATACATCTATTGATTTTACCCTACATACTTCCTAAAAGGACTTTTTCCCTCCCTCTACTCCTTTTTTATCATGGGATCAGGGATTGAACTCGGGACAATGTGGGAGCTGGGCAAGCACTCTACCACTGAGCTACATCTCCAGGCTTTTCTTTGAAATTTTACTTTGAGATAGGGTCTTGCTAGGTTGGCTTAGAGCCCCACTAAGTTGCTGAGGCTGGCCTGGAGCTAGCAATCCTTCTGCCTCAGCCTCCCAAAAGCTGGGATTACAGGCACATGCCATTGTGTCTGGTTTCAAAAAGGATTTGTGAAAGTCTACATAAAGATACCTGAATATTAAGCTAAGCTAAAATGCATCCCACATGTTTTGGAAAGGAGGGAGATGGATTGTTTCCGAAGGAGACAACTGTATTTCCCTAGAGTTATCCGAATGCTTCTGTTTTTCAATAAAAGAAGTATCTCAGTAGTTGAGTAAAAAGTTTTTTTCTTGGAACCAGAGTGAAGAGAAAATTGATGCTTATGTAGGAGGAGGAGATGGCATAGATCCTGGAATCTGACCAAGGTGGTAGAATCCTAGTGATCCATGCTTGGGTGGTCAGGGGACAGAAAAGAAACAGCATTGTCTCCTTGTAAGAAATGGACTTGACAACCTTTGTGGAAACTCCTCAGGGTCCTGCTCTTCGTGTGATCATCACAGTCTGTTTCAAGGTTTTCTCTGGTTAACCTCTGGGCAGAGTTGGGGGGCATAGGTGAAATTTAAATGGGCAACTGGGTAAGCACAAGACCTCACCCTCAAGTGGCCTAGAATTATTCCAATAGGCTCAGAGTACCCTATGCCAAACTGCACATAGATCCAAGAACAATAAGATCTGAGTCCTCTTTGTTAGAGGTTCCAGGGAAAAGTCCAAGGGTATGGCAGAAGGGCCTTGTCCTAGATCAGGCCATGGGGATGGAGGAGGAAAGTGGGGTGTAGTTGAAGCATGGCTGAGGACTACTTAGAACATGGATGTGTTTCTCCTTCCTCTGACCCCATTGATTCAAAGAGGAAAGAAATAAACTTCCTCAAAGCTTACTTTGGATAGAGGGAGGAATGGGGTTCAAGTTGAGAGGATAGAATTTTGATCACGAGGTTGTAATTCAAGAGCCCAGAGGTAGAGCTTGGGAGACCAGGAACCCTGGGCTGTTGGGCAGCTGAAGAAGATGGTAGAGCAATCAGAGTTCTAGAATAGAGGTGACCAGGCCCTGGGCATTAATTAACTTGGGCTCATGGTCGGTCACCATCTATTTGTACAAATCTACCTGGCAACCCCACTGGAAACATAAAGAAAATAGAAGAATCAACAGAGATAAGAGCAGAAATGAACCAATTAGAAAGCCAAGAAAGAGTAGCTGGTGAATAGACCGAAGAGCTGACTCTTTATAAAAGCCAATAAAACAGACAAATTTCTGACAAGTTTGGTCAATGAAAGAAAAAATAGAGAAAGAACAGAGGGGATTAAAAGATGTGAGAATACTATGCTTAATTATGGATAATAAATATGAAAATATCAATGAAATGGATCATTTAAAAGGAAACCTTAAAACACCAACATTGAATTACGTAGAGGATTTTTTAAAAATTTAAAACGATACTAACCCCAAAGGTACTCAGACTAGTTTTGTAGGAGGGTGCAGAGATTAGATAATTCCTAGAACACAGAACATGGAAGATGTTCCAAATTCCATCATAAAACTAGTATAACCTGGATAAACCAAGCCCAACCAAGACCAAACAAAAACCAAGCCAATAGTAATAATAATAAAAAAAAAAGACCAAGTGCACACTTAACTCAAATCTACCATGGTATTAAAGAACAGACTGTCATCAAGTGTAAGTTTTGATGCCTAAATAATAAAAAAGTTATAATTAATCAGATCCAAAGTTGGAGGCATTCAGAAGAGAAAAACTATTTGATTCTCTTGCTAGGCACTGAAAGGGCTTTTGAAAAAAAAAAAATCCAGAATCCATTTGTCGGGGGAAAAACTTCAATAAAACAGGAATAAAATGATATTTTCTTCCTACAATGAAGAACATCTCTATAAAAAGCAGCAGTAGCACCATTCTTTGCAGAATGGTAAGACATTAAGTCAGGAAAAAGAAAAAGGAGGCAACATTAGACTCTGATGTTATACTTGTTTCCGTGGGAGGCGAGAGATAAGAGGTACAAATATTAAAAAGGTGCAGAACATGATATTTTTATGCGGATATCCTTCAGGTTACAAACCAAAAAATGGTGACGATTAAGTAATGAATATAGCAAAGGGATCAGTACCAAAAAGTTAATAGCTTGTGTATCAGCAATTACCAGTCAAAAAGCAGCATGGACCTAAATGAAGAAAACTATAAAACCTCACTAAAAAAAAAATCTTTACTAATTGGAAGAGATGTTCTTGGATAGGAAGACTTTATATTGTTAAGAAATACAATATGGGGGTCTAGAGTGGTTACGGCACTTTCCTGGCATGCACTAGAGCCTGGGTTTGAACCCCAGCACCACATACAAAACTAAGTGTCAGGAAAAAAAAAAAACCCTCTCTCTCTCATTGTCCCTCTCTCTTAAAAAAAAAAAGAGAAAGAAAGAAAATACGGGGGCTGGAGCAATGGCTCAGCAGTTAAGGCGCTTGCTTGGCATGCACAAGGACCTGGGTTTGAATTCCAGCACCACATACACAACTAAGGGTTGGAGCAATGAAAACCAGATGAAAAACTAAATAAAATTGATTCTCTATTTCTTTCTCTCTCCTCCTGTCTTTCTCCCTCTTAAAAAAAAAAGAAAGAAAGAAAAAAAGGGGGCTGGAGCAGTGGTTTGGCAGTTATGGGGGTTCAGCGGTTATGGCACTTGCCTGGCATGTGCAAATATGCGAGTTCGAACCCCAACACCATGTACACAACAAAGTGTTGGAGCAACGAAAACCACATGAAAAGTAAATAAAAATTGCTTCTCTCTCTCTCTTTCTCTGTCCCTCTTTCTTTAAAAAAAAAAAGATAAATCAAGCCATAATTTAATTCTAATGAAAACCAGTTGGTCAGGGCTTGACAAAACAGTTCTGAATTTATCTAGAAAGAAAAAAATTGTATAAGTACAGTTGAGGAAATTTTGAAAAATGCTCATGATGGGGCTGGGGCAGTGGCTCAGCAGTAATGGTGCTTGCCTTGCATGCGTGAGTACGCAGGTTCAAACTCCAGCACCAGGTACGCAATGAAGAGTCTGAGCAACGGAAGTCCATGAAAACTAAATAAAATTGCAAAACATTACAATACCAAATAGAGGGCAAGGGGGTCTTGCCTCAGATTCTAGCCCAGTGTTAGTGATGTTGAATGATTTTACAAAGCTCTAGCTGGCATAGTGTAGGCAATGTCTATGAAATGCCATCCAAATGCCAGGCATGACACAGACAGCAGTGAATAAGAGCCTCAGTCCATGCTCTCATTGAATTTTCTGTCTGGGGAAGGTGACTAATGGGTGACTCCTAGAAGAAGCTTTGGGACCACAGGTATGCCAGAAAACTCAGAATAGAGAACAGGTGCCACTCTGTCCCCCTTGCATGGGGAAGACTTAACTTCCTGATGCCTGGGAGTCTTTTTATTGTGTGGAGCTTTTCCAGGGAAAAGGCTGGGCCTCCTCAGTGATATGGACAGTGGCTAGTACCAGCTTTGAAGATTGGCCTTGGTCTCTGCCCTGACCTTTGATGGAAATAAGTAGACCCATGAAATTCACTAGGACTGTCTCCCAGTGTCTTGAGCGCATGGGTCTGAGGTAGGCTGGGAGAATTTACATCTCCCCAACAGGTTCTGGGTGACATCCTGAGTCAACTGTACTTGGAAGCTCTTTCAGATCAATTCAGGGCTAATTTTGGACTAAAGTGTGTGGGAATGTTCTAGAACAAAAGGAAACCTGACTAAAAGTCAGGGGTGTGGAATGAATTATTCATGTAAAAACACATGACTAAATGTAAGTCACTTGGGTCTCTCCACTGCAAGGGTTGGAGTGAGACACATCATCAGCTGGTCTAAGGGTTAAGACGACTCCTTCCCCAGCCGCCACACCTCCATCAGAAAGGCTAAAGAGGGGACCCCAGACTTCTGGCTGCTCCACCTCCAATATATCCTTCCTCCCCAGGATTGTCCCAACTCTAATTGAGGATCATTAGGGTTTTCTTCTCATGCCCATTATCCCAGATCATTCCAGTCTCCATAGGAAGCCTAGGCCTCTCCCAAGCTTCTCTGGAGCCGTCCATTCTGCCATCAATAAAATCTCTTTGAAAGTTCTTTCACTTAGAGAGGTTGAATGGGTAATGCTATTCAATTTGCATGCATTCCTGTTCCATTGTGCGTGGTATTGTATTTGGTTTTGCTAATTTGGGTTCTCCTGGGGTTTGAAAGTCAAATTTGCATATGTAGTACATATTATTATCATTAGTAGTTTTGGATTTATTGTATGTGATGAATTTAGAGTCATTGTATGTACCTGTATTATTGAAAATAGCAATTAAATTATGCGTATCACTGTGTACTTCAGACTTATGAGTTGCATCAGTTAAATGGGTGCATATAATGGCTCTGTAGCCTCCTTTAAATTCCCTGATTGTCCAATTAGTAAATATATCTTCTATTAAGATGGCTAAAAAAAAAAGTTCTTTCATTTGCTCACTTCCATGGACACCTGGCTTTTTCCTGAGGATTCTGCTTCTGCAGCCTCCTGGGTTTTTCTTCCTACCACTGGACTTGGGGGTGCGGTAGGAGTCCTCTGTGGCTCTTGTTACCACTTCCAGACCATTCTGCTTCTCTTCTGAAAAATGCCCAGTGTCAGTCTCATGCCCTTTCTGTCATTCCTGGATCCCAGCCCTCCCAGCTGCTCCCTGGACAGGGCTGGCACCTCTCTCACTGCTTGTGGATTTTCCCTGTCCCACTGGGTCTTTCCTGCTGGTCCATAGCATGCTTTCCTCTCCTCCTATCTTGAACACCAAAACGTCACTCATTCTACTTCAACTACTTTTCCCAACCAAGCCCCATTTTTCTCCTTGAAAACAGCTGAGAAGTCGTCTCTACTGGATGGCTTTAACTTCTCTCCATCATTCTCCTTTGAGCCCAGTTATAGCCACACTTTACCCTTCCCCAGGTCACAGTGACCTCCATGTGCTGAACTTGACCCAGTGGTCAGTTCCCTGGCTTCAGCTTCCCTGACCTGCCTGAAGCTCCAGCCATAGTTGAGCATTCTATTCTTGAAAGAGCATCTTCAAGCTGGCTCCTGAATGCCACCCTCTTAGTTTTCTGCTGCTTTCTGGCTTCTTCCTTGTCTGCTTTTCTGGCTTTTTCTCATCCCCCAGTCTCTAAATATTGGTCCAACAACCCATAACTATCTATGCGCATTTGCTTTTCTGGTGATCTGGGTCTACTGAATTTATAAACCACGCGCCCTCTGATGCACTGGAAATTCATATCTCCAGCTGAGACGTCCACCTTAATCCCAAACTTATGTACCCAACACTCTGAGGCTGTAGGTGCAGTGGACACTGAGCCTCTGTCATGTCCCAGTGAGCTCCTGATTGTCCCCAAATCGGCTCCTCCTCTCCTCTCAGTAAATAGCAACTCTTCTCTTCCAATTGCTCAGACCAGAACCTTTGGGATTTACCTTCAACTTCCTCACCAGCTTTACATCAATGATACCTTCTCAGGGAGACCTTCTCTTGCCATCTATATAGAGCATGTACCTTTTATCTCACTCTTGTTCCTTTTTTTTTTTTTTAAATAAAAAGTCCTCCTCAGCACCTTATACCATTTGACACGCTCCACAAGCACAGGGTTTTCGTCTGTTCACAGCTATGTTTCCAGGCTTTGTGGGCACATGATACATCAAAGCAGCCCAGTGAATATTTGTTGAATGACATGATGGCTAAGTACTGAAGAATGACGTAGAGTTGGCCGCAGAGCAGGGAAAGAGAATTTGCAGCAGAGTGTGTGCTAGGAAGTCAAAAGGACGGGTGTGTTGGGGAAACAGGCTTCTGGGGCTGGAGCATGGTGGGAGGGGTGGCATGCAAGGGATGAGGCTCGAGGTGAGCAGGCAGGACCAGACCTCAGTGCGTGTGTGCATGTATGTGTTTGAGAGCAGGGTGTGTGGCTGCAAACTACATTCAGGACTTTGAACTCCTGAAGACAGGAAGCTGCTGCTGCCCCTCTGTGAGCCATTGGCAGTGGAAAGGAGTCCTAGGCACCTGGGCCAGAACAGGACCAGAGTGTCCCTGGGTCTTCCTGGCTTAATTGTTTGCACAAAGGGGGCAGTGACATCGAAGGCAGAGCCCAGGCACTGAACAGCTTTACCAAGAAGCCCTCTTGCCTTGAACTGGCCACTTGCTGAGGAAAACACTGGCATAAGGAATTTTAAAAAATCACTGCTCATTTGGGTGGGTGCTCAACCATAGGACCCACATATCCTCCTCTGGATGATGAGATACCCTGAATCTGCAGCTGGGGAGGAAAAGGCCCAGGCTCTGAGTGAATGCCTGGCCTTCGCCCGTTTAGCTCTTGTTTACTGTGGGCAGAAACTTTGGTTCCACCTGGTGCTAGAGCTCTGGAGCCAGCCTCTGGCCAGGCCAGGGAGAGCCAGAGGAGGACCCTGGGCAGGGAGGCATCTACCAGGGGTCTCTAAAGTTCCAGGGTCCCCGTCAGAGCAAGGTGAAGACCACAGCTTCTTGCCAGCAACACAGCAAGGACACGACTAATTTTCTGCGGTTTTGATCTCCCCTCTTCCTTTCCTGTTAATCTGCACATTAAAAATAATTTGAAATTAATATATTCTGGGCACCTTTTCTTTTAAATTTGCAAAATCTTCAAGTGAAACATTTGAATACATAACACAAAGGCTCATTTTCTTTGGGAAACATCTATCATTGCCAAGGTGGAAGGCAGCACAAATATGTCCTTAAGTAAGAGGTATAGTCACAAAGCACCAAGCTGGGGTAATAAACAGATTTGGAGATTATTCTTGTGTTTTGGAAATGAATCGCTACTTGTTTGAACTGTGGGGAGGTCGAAGGTATTTTTAATTTAATGGATTCATCATTTATGTCTGAGGTTCTTGCTCCTTCCTATGAAAACAATGTGGGAGCTTTGTATGAAGTTATAAATCATGTCAGTATTTGGGCCCCATCTCTGGGAGGCCTTGGCTATGGCTTATACTAAGAATTTGAGAGATGAAGAGCATTGTGGAAGGGATCCCTTTGGGTAACCAGGTCAGGCCAGAGAGATGGAAGGAGAGAGCCCAGAAGTATCCCAGTCTGTGTATGGGATCCCACTCCTGCCTCCAAGAGCCAGGGAGTGGGGCAGCCCAGGAAGAAGCAGCCTGTATTTTATTCCTGGCTTGGCAATTTCGCATGGGTCTTGATTTTCCTATCTGTATAATGTCCCGGAAGCTCTGTGAGGGCAAAAAGCTCTGATCCTCTGTATCTACCAACTCTAGTTAAATATGGCTTGAGATAAATCCAAAATCTCCCCCAGGTCTGTTCCATCTTGGACTTTGTACTGTATTCCATGCCAGGCATTTCCCGAGCATTTATACACATTACACCTGTAAGGCAGGAGGTACTATTGTTTTCCCCATTTACAGGTGAGTTTGTTTACTTGTCGGAGACTGTATATTGAGGAAGTGCCAGCCCAGCACTAGGTCTTGAATCCAGAACTCTCTGGCTCAGAGTTCATGTCTTCAACCTTTATCAGAGCTGGTTGTCAGCTCAGGTCTGCACTATGGCTAGGGGGGAAGCACAGTACCTGCTCCCAGATAATGGTGTCTTTGTCTCTTGGGCTCACATGAACACCCTGGCACATCTTTTGGTCATTCGGCTTTCTGAGACTTTCAGAGAAGCACACAACTAACTTCCTTTCTTCCTCTCTTTCTTTCCTCATTCTCCCATTCCCATCTTTCTTCTCATTGAGGAGAAAGTAGTTGGAGGAATGGAGCCACAGAACATGGGGCCTGGATTGTGTGTTCAGGGCACTGCCTCAGCTCAGCAAGCCACAGATGGCCTCCCAGGCCAAGAGGAGACCAAAATGGACTTCCAACAGCAGAGCTGAGAGGACTGCACTGAATTTTGCCCAAGTAGGCCAGGGCCAATCTCCATGACAAATCAAGATTGGGATGGAAAGTAAAAAGGAACAAATCACACCGATGGACATTTGTGATGCCTCACTGCTTCCTCACCAGACTCCTTAGCAAGGCAGTGTGCCTTCTCGGCCTTCCAGCTCCCCCTACCTGAAGGTGTTGGCACTGAGCTGTGGCCTGCAAAGCTCTCATGCCCGCTGCCTCTGGGACTCTCCTGCAGCGCCCCAGCCCTCCCTGGTCCTCCCTCCTGGGACCCCGATCAGCAGCAGGAGTGTGCACATTGATAGCTGAGCCTCTCAGAGAGCTGGATGATGTTAAGCTGTGTACTCCAGCAACCTCAGTCCTGGGCCTTAGATCCATTGCTACTGCCCTCTCATCAGATTCTCACCAGGCAGCTGTTTCTGACCAGCTCTGAGCTCTGCACTAGGCACAGAGACAAAAGCGGCAGGGTCCCTGTCCTCTGTTACCCCACAGTGTGCAGCCCAGAGCAACACAATAAAGACCTGCTGATTGCCCACCCCTGCATCCCACACTGGGGTTCCCCAACAGCAAAAACACTGTGTCCCAGCAGGGTGGGCCCTGAACTAGAGCACGGGAATAAAGATTTTAACAGTTATTAACTGTCGGGGGAGTTAGGGCAAACCACCTAAACTCTCTGAGCTCCAGTGTCCTCATTTATTAAAAAAGGGTGGCACATCATGGGTATTCAGTAAGTGTTACTATTATAACTGTGTTTTTCAAGATATCCTATTTTTACTACCTTCATTTACAGATATAGCTTTATTCCGTCTGACACACCAAATTTAACTTCTGGAATACTTTGAAAACTTCTTGTCTTTTCCTAACCCTAGTGCCACTGAGAGGCAACAATAGACCAACTTTGGGGTGTGTGTGTGGGGTCTAATCTGGGGGTTGAATATTGGATTTAAATGTGACCCCCAAGTGCCTAGGAATAAGGCCTTCCAAGGCCCTCCTGGCACTAGAGCCACCCTAAAAGCCTAGCCAAGCTACCATAGGGCCCTGCACAGTGAGCTGATATAATGAAGTATACACTGATCACAAAGTACAGAGGTCTCAGGGTGCTTCCTCCCACTCTACTGACAGCCCTTTGGCTTGAAGAGAAGTCTTAAATCTCTTAGCAAATAGAGAATGAATCTCTAGTGGCCTCTTTCTGCATTTCAGTTGGAAGGTTTTGCTCTTTGTTTAGATTCCCTGGGCTCAGAGCGGCTTCTGGGGCTGCGACTTGGCAGTGGCTGGGCTTGTGGGGAAGTGGTGGTGGTGGGCAGCTGGGAGGTTAAACGGAACTCTCCTGTGCCAGCTAAGCAGTTTACTCCCTGGGCTTTGGGGGAAAAGCCAGTCTTTAAGCCAGAAACACACGTGGACCTTGGGGACCTCCTTCCTGACTCTGCACTGGAGGTGAGGAACTGGCTCCAGCCACATCATGAGCTCAGTCTTGGAATTCCAGGAGGACTTGGGGTAGAAGGGCCCTCCCAGCCCTGTGGACTTGCCACTTGATGTATTAAGAAATTTTAAGACCACAGACTTTCCTGTAGGAGCTGGAGACATCTATAGGCTTTCACCTGAGTGGGGGGCAGGGTGGGGAGGGGCTGGGTGGAAGGGCTTGGAGTATTCATTGATTTCGCTGTCCTAGGCATGTCCCAGGCATGTTGAGGGACCTGGAGTAAACCATGGGAGCTGTTTCACACATCATCAGCCTCTGGTTGCCACCTGCCAGTGGCAAAGGGTAAAGCTTTCTTCACACAGCAGAGCACAGGCACCATGCCTGGACCAGCCCCTGCCGCACAGTAGACCAGTCCTTTGTCCCAGTATGGGACAGCTCACCTTGGGGTGTCATAACTAGGAATCTTTGGGTTATTTCTGGTGAAGCCCATACACTTGATCCCAAGCCAACAAACACAGCCACAAAACCCCACAGGATTAAGTATGTTCCAGCTCAGGGGAAATACTAGTCTGGGGCATATATGTATATAAAAGTTCCTAAAACATTATGTACAGTAAATGCAAACTGGGTGCACCCAGGTGTCCTTAAATGACTTGCCACTCTGGATTCTAGAGATCAGCAAAGGTGAACCTTGTGATATTTCTGACACCTTGGGAGCATAAATCCTGAACACCAGCCAGCCCAAAGCTCCAGGAGCTGATGTGGAGCTTCTATACTACTCCCTGAAATGTGGAGCACCCTGCTCAGGCCTTCCAGGTGACAGGAGGGATGCCCTGTTGGGTTTGACTGGGTGGGGCTGATTTTGCTGGGGTGCTGATCTGCTATAGAATGGTGCGGAGACCATGGCCTGTTTGTTTTGATGGCTGGAGATGGCCAGTGTGCAAAGTGGAGGTCAGCATATGGGTTCTGGCTCCACAAAGTTGCTTTGTACCAGCTGTGTGACCTCAGGCAAGTGACCTTCCTTAGCAACTCATCTAACATGGGTTCAAATGCATCGACTGAGAGGGTCTATGTGCAGTGCTTAGCACAGGGACTGGCCAAATAAGTGCTTGGCAAACACTGGCTGGTGTAATTGGTGGTAGCGAGATCAGGAGGGAGTTAATTCTTAGCTTCCAGGAATGATGGCAATAGAAAGGCCCGAGAGAATTAGGAAAACCTTCCAAATCTGCTCAAATTCTGTGCGGGTTTAGTTGAAGATAAGGCTCATTGAGCCTTCTAAAGACGGAGAGTGGGAGGGGAAGAGGTACAAGTCTGTTGGAGGGAATAACACCTCCAGGTCGATGCTAACTGGGGGAGCAGTGGTAGTCAGAGTTTTTGCTCTTGTGGGATCTAGAGACCACGGCTGCTTGCCCACTTCACTGTTGCCTATGGGGGCCTCTGTGGTGGCCTGCTAGGGCCTCAGAGGCCCCATGTGAATTGTCTGAATGGCACCTCTGCCCCCAACTCCTGCACTTGGATTCATTTTATCTGAGGAGGCTTTGGGTAAAGTTGGATGTCAATAGATTAATTTTCCTCACCATTTCCCCTAATTATAAGAGATGGGATATTTTGGGATTAGATATTTCTTTAAGATGACAGAATACATAAGGGGGTGGGACTTCTCTGAATAGAATTTTAGGGACGCTTTGAGGGGACAACATGCATGGAGCCATTTACTAACCATTCACCTGCAGGACGTGGGTCTGGAACAGCTGCTCATGGCCCAGGGCGTGGCAGGTGTAATTGCCCATGTGGATGGTGGTCACCTTGGTGATGTACAGGGAGTCATCCTCTCCGAAGTCCTGCATGGGCAAAGATGACAGTGAGATTGGCCTCTTTACTGAGAAGGCTGAGAAGGACAATTAGTACCTCTTGGTTTTCCAGGAAACAGAATGCCTGCCTGCGGGAGAGAGTTCCTTTCTGCCTGACCCCCTCCTCAGCCAGAGCTGAGGCTGTGCTAGCCTGAGCAGAGGAACGCTGCCTCTCTTCCATGTTCCTGGCTCAGACCCTGTAGGTCCATTTACCACCTTGCTCACCTGGTACCTCCTCCGTGGGGCAGGGCAAGACCACCTCCCCCAGCACATTCCCTCCAACTCTAACCAATGCGGTTCCTGTGCCCTCCTGCTCATCCTGTGATCTTGGCCACCTGGGAAGAAACTGATTCTGGAGAGAAGGCTTTGTTTAGACGAGGTGTTGGTAAACTGGCCAGATAGTCAATATTTTCAGCTTTGTGAGTCTTATGGTTTGTCAGCTACTCCACTCTGCCTTGACAGCATTGGAATAGCCATAACAATTCATGAGTTAACAAGTGCGCTGTGTTTAATGACTTATTATTTAAAGGTGGTGGGCTGGAATTGGTTCACTGGCTGTAGTTTGTTTACTCCTGGTTTAGATCCCACCTGGATCCCAGAATGATTTCAGGCAGGTTGCAGGTATCTGAGTCACCCAAGGGGAGAAGTCAGAATTGTGGGGGATGGGGGCAGACATGAAACAAGGCAGGCACATAAAAGAGATCCAGAAGGGCTGATGACCCCATAAGAAGTGGCCTAGTGAGGATGGATGGATCCAAAAGCTGTGGAATATATATACAAAGGAGTTCTACTTAGCAATTAGAAACAACGATATTGTGGCCTTTGAAGGTAAATGGATAGCAATGGAAGAAATCATGCTGAGTGAACTTAGCCAAACCCAGAGAGTCAAGGATCAAATGTTTTCCCTCATTTGTGGAGGCTAGAGCAAAACCCAGGCTTGGGGGAAAGGTTGTCAAACTCATGTATTAGACCCAGCCAAGGCGTAGCAACACATAATCTAGGGCAACCATAGATATGTGTGTGGGAGGGAGGGGGTAGCTGGAATGGAGGGGAGAGGGAGGGAGGATAGGGAAGGGTCTAGGGAGACAATGAACAATGTAACATACTCTTTACCCCCCTGAGAATCCAAATAATACTTATGCAACCATTTAATTCTGTAAAATTCACAATCTAGGCATTTATATCACTTGTAGGGGCAAAATATAGAAGAATCAAGAGATTGGGGTATTGGTGATGTGGGAGTAATTCTGGTTTAAGAACAAAGGCATATTAATAAAAAAATTAAAAAAAAGATTTTTTAAAAATAAAAAAAACAAAAACAAAAAAGAAGTGGCCCAGTGAGCGAGCCTTGGCCCAGTGGTCTCTGCAGCCTTGTGGATGGGACCTTATTGGACCAGTGCACAGGGGAGGGATGGGCAGGAGGTCTGTGGCTGTGATGAAGTCACCTGATGAGCACTGGGCATGAAGCCCTTCCCCAGTCAGCTGTGTTCTCTCTGTGCATGATGCTGTCCCCTTCCAGCTGCCAACAGTGGGTACATTGGCATTGGAAATGCCTGGTGTTCCATGAAGATCACTTATCAGCTTTGGTTTCAGTTACCAAACATCTCTGAGGACATGGTGCTTGGAGTTGATGGACAGAGGAAGAAAAGGGCTGAATAGAGCTGGACGTGGGGAGAGGTGGGGAAGCCCAGCAGCTGGAACTCAGGAGACCCAGGGTTTGGTTTGAAGTTGCCATTGAACAAATGTCCCCTAGTCCCTCTGGACATTGGTTGCTATACCTCCAAGTGTGGACAATAGATGTTCCCTATGTGCCTGAAGGGGTGTCAGGAGAGCCAGCAAGAGAATGCATGTGAGTAAATTTCCTCACAAGGGAAGCCTGACATACCTGGGGAAGGTTATTGTTCCTGTTATTACACCATCAGAAGAGGCAAAACTCCTCTTGATCCCTGGAGCAAACACCAAACCATCCCTCCTGCTATTCCCCCTGCTGCTTCTAAATTCCCTTCTTTCACAGAAGCACTTTGGTGGCAGGAAAGAAGATGGCCATTGGCCACTGTGCACAAGGGTTGTGTGGGAGCAGCACAGGGCAGCTCCAAGGGCCCCCTGACATGAAGATGATCTCCCTTGCTCACTCCCCAGAGGGCCTGGTCACAACCAGCACAAGTTCATTTAAAGATGCTTTTGGGTTAATTAGCAGGAGCTGTGGGCAAAAGAGAGGCGTGTGTAGGGCAGAGGTGGGAAGGTTGATAGTGGACACACACAACCTCCTTTCAGCACTAGGAGAAAAAAGAACACCCCCAGTTCTCTTGGCGGAGGACTCTATTGTAGCAGGCTGCTGGAACCCCAAGGGTGGGCTGTGAAACACCGCTTTGCTGAAAAAAGCCCCATTCCTAGCATTTTGTGGAAGCCTCAATAATAAAAATAAAACAACAGATAGCTGTTTTGTCCTGTGTCATAGCAGAGCCATAGAGCTTCATACCTGAGCTGCTTATGAAAAGTTAATGGCTAGTCAATGCTGGGATGACATATTTCTAGTCTAAGCTGTTTCCTGTGTCAAAATCGAAGTCTCTAGGAAAATATGCTTTGTTGAAGCCTCAGTGCTGGATGGCTGGCATCTTCAGAGAGGGCTGGGAAGCCAGGGGTGGTGAGGGGCTTCAATGGACATTGACACGTGGTTGGATCCAGCGCAAACTCCATCCCAAAGGGCAGAATCAGAGCTGTTGGCGGGGAGTCTGGTGACAGGCAGCAGGAATTTCCCCTTTACCCTGCCTTCCTGAGCCTTTACACTCATGGTCCCTCTTCCTGTGAGGGTTCTGAAGCCAGCTTCAGGCTCCGGTGTCCCCTGCTCTTGTGACCACCTTGATGGAGTTGATGGTCACTTGGACCACAGATTCCTCAGAAGTGCCGTGGGTGAGGTAGCTGCTCCAAGGCTGATGGTCCCCTGGACACCTTGAGAATGATACCCTGTTAGCACCAACACACAGCCTTTAAGAGGTTGCTATGTGCCAGAACTTGACATAAAGCTGACTCTCCATCTTTGTGGGTTCCACATCTGCAGAAACAACCAACCACAGATGGAAAATATTCAGAAAAACTCTTCTCTCTGCAGCCTTTTTTTCCCCCTTGTCAATATTCCCTAAAGAGTACAGTGTAAGACCATTTACATTGTTGCCAGGTAGTGAAGTCATCGACAGCTGATTAAAAGTATGTGGGAAGATGTGTATAGGTTATATGCAAATACTATGCCATTTTATCCAAAAGACTTGAGCATGCAGAGATTTTGGTATCCTGTGAGGTCTGGGAAACAATCCTCTGTGGATACTGAGGGATGACTGTACATCACCTTGGTTAATCCTTGGGGATTACCCAAAGCCAGAAGACAAAATAAAAACACAGTCTCCTGGGGAGAGTTAGTAGGACTTTTCTTGGAAATAAATTCCAAGCTGATCACAGTGGTGCATGCCTGTAATCCCAGTGACTCAGGTTGCTGAGGCAGGAGGATCATAAGTTTGAGACCAGCCTGGGCAACTTAGTGAGACTGTCTCAAATAAAAAAAAAAAAGTACTGGGGATGTAGCTCAGTGGTAAAGTGTCCCTAGATTCAATCCTCAATACCAAATATATGTATGTATGTATATATAGAGAGTCCCATTTCTCTGACCACCTCCACTACCCTCTGCCACCACCCTGGGAATCTCTTTCCCATAGAACATCAGAAAGGTCCTTTCCAAGCAAAGGCCAGATTGTGCACCTCCTTGCTCAGATCCTGGCTCAGCTCACAGTCATCAAGGGGCTGCAAGACTTGCCCAGCCCTTCTCAGACTACCCTCCCCTTGCCATTGCTCCAAAGTGTCAGCATGTGCCCCCTCAGGAACGTTCCACTTACCGCCCTCTCTCTCTCTGTCGTCCTCTCCTTAAGTGTGCGTAACTCTTACCTGACCTCTATTCCAACCCTCCACCTCCCTCGCCTCTTCATTCTTTTCTTGTCACCCACTGCCACTCAGCATTCATGCTCTGTATTTGCGTCTTTCACCATCTGTCACCCCAACTAGAACTTGGCCCAATGGGGGAAATAGGGGATCTTGGGTTCTATGTTCACTGCTATGTCTCCAGGGCCTGGTGCAGTGCCTGGCACACAGTGGGCCCTCAATAAATACTTACTGAATGGATAGTAGGGTGTTCAACTACCCTTCCTGCAGAGACTGCATCTGGCTCTGGTCCTTTGGTTTGACAACCCAGGTGCCCACCACTGGGCTTCCCGTCCATCCGAATATGGCCCAGTAACGTAGGATCAAAACAAGGTGGCTAGGGCTGGAGTGGTGGCTTGGGAGTTACGGTGCTTGCCCGGCATGTGCGAGTACATGGGTTCAAACCCCAGCACCCATGTAAACAACTAAGTGTCCGAGCAACGAAAGCCATGTGAAAAAGACTCCATAAAAATTGATTCTCTCTCTCTCATCATCCTTCTCTCTTTAAAAAACAAATAAACAAACATACAAACAAAAAACACAAGGTGGGTGTTGGGAAAATAGAGGACTGGTCTCAAGTCTTCTCCTCACCTCCTGGCCCTGTCTGCTTCTCCAGTCTGCAGCCTTCAAAGGGACTGATGGTTCTGCCTCTCTCAGGCCAGGGCATCTGGGATGGACTGAAGAGAAGGCTCCGCTCAGAGCAGTAGAGAGAGATGGGAAAACTCTTGCACAGAGCTCCAGAGCCCCGTGATGACTATTGCTGAGTCTCTAATGCAGTCCCTTAGACTCTGTTCTTTTTTTTTTTTTTCAATACTGGAGATTGAACCCAGGGTCTTGCACATGCTAGGCAAGTAGTCTGCGACTGATCTACATCCCCAGTCTTTTCTATTTTTCTATTTTGAGATGGGGTCTTGCTAAGTTACCCAGGCTGGCCTTGAACTTGCCATCCTCCTGCCTCAGCCTCCCAAGTGGCTGAGATGATAAGCATGTGCCGTTGCACTTGGCCTCCGACTGTTTCTCTTGCCAGCCAAGCAGAAGTCCCTGTTCCACCAGAGTAGAGGCATGCCTCTTGCATAATCAGCCAGGTGCTGAGGGCATTGGCTCTGTGAGGACTCAAGGGACTGTTCGCTGCCTTATGGCTCTTCTGTGAGCACTGAATGCATTATCAGCCTGTGATGTAGGCTCTGGGGAGAACCCGACTCTGTAATAAATAAAATAATGTCTCTGGGCTAAAACAATAGGTATCATATAATTATGAAACAAAGTGCATATTGCTTTCTGGATATGAATACTGGCTACAGAAATCAAATTTACCTCATTGGAGGTGAGAGAATTACTTTAAAAATTGATTTATAAGAAGCTACATAAAACCAAACCTGCAATTCTTCCTCTTCCAAATGTTCTTTGAGATGTGTCTGAATGCTACTATCAATGCTTGATTGCATCTCTGTAATTGTCTTTTTATGGATAGCTTTTTTCCCTCTGATGCATAGAAATATATTAGAAAATCAGAGTTCCTTCCAGAAATAAACAGATGCCAGATTAGAACATTCTTTGTATTGATGCTCATCCATTGTTTGAAAAGAGACAATTTTACTTAAAGACATGGCTTAAATCTTTTAAAAAGCCATTTTCTAAGTATCTGCCCTTATTAAAGAAAGTAATTAAGTGAGACTTAAGTGTTAAACAATAGTTAAGCAGAGATAGGCTAGGGGATGCTGTCTCAGTGACACATGAGAGTCAGGCATAGAAAATATGAAAATGAACCAGCAATGCTGCATAGTTAGTGACTCACTGATAAACACAAGGACTCCAGAATGATGTTACAGTTTAAGTTAACGATATTGTCAATGTCACACGTTAAACTCAACTTGGAGATATTTCTTCAAAGCTTTTCCAACTTTGCTCTTTCCAGGAGCAGCCCCGGCTGTCTTTGGAAAGGAGGGAGAAAAGGGGGTCTCTTTCCTGAACTAGCTTGATTCTGATCCCTAAAATGTCACTCTTCTTGGCATCACACTTGCACAAACAGCTGAACACCTTTGACCCCCCACACTGTGATATGTGGCACCTTGACAAGTGGCGGGTCCTCCGAGACACATCTGTGTTCACACGAACATGTGCATCCACTGTCCAGACCAAGCCAGGACCACATGCACGCATCAGGGAGCACACATGCACCCACGTGGACATGCGCAGTTAACATGAGCATGCACAAGTGTGTGCACCCACACATGCTAACCACCTGGCTCTCTACAGCTGATGCTGACTGACACTAGGGTTCCCGTGCCGCCTATTTCCTTCTAGCTCCTCAGAGGACAGACCTGCCACTCTACAACGACCTGCAAAGCCAGTCCTGTTGCTCAGAGTCCTCTTTAAAAAAATGTCTCTGAGGGACTGGAGTGGAGCCTCAGCAGTTACAGCACTTGCCTGGCATGTGCAAGGACCCGGGTTCAAACCCCAGCACTACATACACAATGAAGTGACGGAGCAACAAAAGTCATATGAAAAATTAAATAAGATTGACTCTCTCTCTCATTGTCTCTCTCTCTCTCTCTCTCTTTCTCCCTCTCTCTCTCTTTATAAGAGAGAGAAGGACAGTGAGAGAGAAAGAGAATCAGTTTTATTTTGTTTTTCCGTGTAGCTCTCGTTGCTCTGACACTTTGCTGTGTACGTGGTGCTAGAGTTTGAATCGGGTCCTCGCACATGCCAGGCAAGCTCTGTAACCACCCAGCCACTGTTCCAATCCTCACTGTTCCTCTCTTAAAAAAAAATGTCTCTGAGACCTGCAGTGATCCTAGGTTGTCTCCCATGGGAGGACGGCTGGGACAGCATGAGATGTGCAGGAAGCCACTGTGTAGAGAGCTTCTGTCTTCTGCAGGACATTAGGGCATGTGTGGTCCCTGACTGACTTGGGTGACTGCTGGTCTAGGTTGTCAGCCTCTTCCCGTGAATGTGAGCATGGAAGGGAGGTGCCTCATCTCTCTGTTCATCATGTGTCGTTTCCAGGGAGTCTCATGCCACATAACTGCAGCTTAGTTACCATTTGCTGGGTGAATGGTGGTGTGTCAGCCAAATGTGCTGCCTCTTGGAGCACACACGAGGAAGCAAGGACATTGAAGAATTCGTGGTACTCAAAGACATGGCTGGCCTTTGCCCTCAGCTCCTGGGAGGTGCACTTCAAACCCTTGGAAAGGCCTCTCTCATGGGAGTCTTTGCTTGGGATCTTCAAAGCTGTGAGGAATCAGTTCTGCTTTTGAGGGCTGCAGACCTCTGAAATTCAGCCATGTCAGCAGGATGTAATGGAGCTCCAAAAACAAACAAGCAAAGAAGAAAAAGCCTCTGGACCCCAAGGCCTGGGGTGCCTCCCTCTGCGCACTGATGCTGGGAAAGTAGCACGTGCATGTTACTTTCTTCACTGGGAGAACACAACGGGAGGTCCATGTTAGGGATCCTCCTGGACTCTGTCCAGTTGTTTTCTTCCCTTGGCTATTTTTTTTTTTTTTTTAAAGAGAAGGACAGTGAGAGAGAGAGAGAGAGAGAGAATCTTTTTTTTTTTTTTTTTTGATTGAGTTTTTCACATGGCCTTCGCTGCCCTGACACTTAGCTGTGTACGTGGGTGCTGGGGTTTGAACCCGTGTACTTGCACATGCTGGGCAAGCGCTGTAACTGCCGAACCACTGCTCCAGCCCCCGCCTTGGCTAATTTTAATCTGCAGTTTCCCCCTATGGTAAACCGTTAAGAGTAAGGATAAAAGCTTTCAGTGAGTTCTGTGGGCCCTTCCAGCAAATCACTGATCCCTGGTTTTGGGAGCTTCCCAACTTTGTGTACTGGAATTCCACACTTAGGGACATACCTGTGCTTCTGGGTGCACACAGGTGCCCAGGCACTTGCAACTGGAGGCTCTTGTCAGAAACATTGTTCTGGACACTCAGCCTGTGGTCAGAGATCAGAGACCACTTGTCTGGCCAGGACTCCAGAATGTCATGAAGTATGGGTGGCAGCTATTGGGGCCCTCTGATGAAATGCAGGCCTGAATTCCTGAGTAGCCCTTCGGGTTCTTGGCCAATCACCTGGTGTGCCCAGGAGGAGGAAGGGGAATAGGCGCTTGGTTGCATGGTAATAGTCAGTGGAAGTCTCATTCCCCTTGAATCTGTTGTTTCTGAGGCCTTAGTGAGGTACCAGCCACTGACTCCGACCTGGACCATACACATGACTGTGACAGCTGACTACAGGCTGTCCTTGAAATTCTCCCAGGAGGTTTTGATTAGATTTCCCTCTACGGCTTATTTCAGGGACCAAGAAAATTTTCAAAAAGGAATTTTCTCCTGAGCTAGTGTCTACAATCTTACACACTGCTGGAAGGGGTATAAATTGGTGCAACTTTTTAGAGGGGAAATTAGGCACTATCCATCAAAATTGAAAATGTGCCACTTCAAAGAACTTCTTGTATGGACCCACTTAGGTAAATGTGCAAAGAGGTTGTATAAGGAGGATGATTGCAGCACACAGGCAGCAGTGGACAAAACCTGAGCATGCTCTGGACGTGGGCTCTGCATGGGCTTGGGAGGGGTGCTGGCAGGGTGGGTGCTCCACTAGCTCAGAGGCTGCAGGCCCTTCTTGCTTGGTAGGGAGAATGCACCATGGAGGGGTAGGCCCTACTGAGGTGCTAAGATAGGTGCTGATCAGCTTCCTCTACTGGCTGGGTCTCTGGATGGAGGCAGTGAGGCTCAGACTTTGCATTCAGGATCCAGAAGCTGAATCAGAATCTTCACGAGGGACCCGTAGCTTAGAGATGGGGCGGGAAGTTGTCACTGAGCACAAGTCTTGAAGACAGTACTAAGAGGGACAAGAGGTGACCTTGAGGAAGCCACCTAGAAAGCAAAGGCCAGAGCAAGTGCGCTGGGGCAGAGGCGTCTCCCTACGTTCTGATGTGCTCTGGACCTGGGGCCCATCCCCTGGATCACATCAACAATACTCCTATCCGTTTGAACTCATCCAAAGCTCAAAAACATGGCTATTTAGATGCAACCAGGGTCTTCAACACAAGTGGAGAGAAATGGTCACAGGCTATAAGAGCTTCAAGCATGGTGTTTTCCAAGATTTTAAAACAAGATGTACCCAGGCATTTAATGAGATGATTTTAATGCAGAACCTACAACCTCCGTCTATCGAGTTGCAAACAGCTCTCCATGCTAATCAGATGCCTCTCATCTTTTTACAATGGATTCATGACTGGTTCATATAAAGACAATAAAAATTAAATGAGTCATGAGCTCCTAAATCATTTTCTTTTAGTCTTTTTAATAACTCACTTCCAAAGAAGCACTTGCAAAAAGCATATGTTTCCTTAGAATCATTTGTTCCTGCTTTTGCACCGTTTAGGCATGGGGGAAAGTGAACCTTTTTACACACCCTTCAAACAATGCCACAGATACTTTCTCCTAACAGGCTTTGTGTTTCTGCTTTTATCACTGTATTCTGCCTGCAGACATTTGAAAGCCTCAAATAGTGAGATTCAGTGAAGGAAACACACACACACACACACACACACACACCCAAAAAAGTGGCTCTTTCAAGTGTTTTGAAATATACTGAGTGCTGAGTGCGTGGTAGGCTTTTTTTTTTTTTTTTTTAACACCCAAAGGAAGAGTACAATAGAAAGATGTTTCTTCTCCCTGAGAATATCTTGGCTAACCAATTCCACGTACTGGTCTTAAGGTATGCTGTTTAGTGGGGCCAAAGGCCAGCAGCTAATGAGAAATGACAGCCCAGCACCACGCTCCCCACATCCAAAAGCAGCATGTGGCATGGGCCTGGACACTGCGGAGGGTTTGCAGGAAGCAGGCAGAGGCAACCCCAAGGCAAAGCATGGTAATGCTGGGTATTGCCCACCTTGGGCAAGGAACCCACACAGTGCCAGTGGGGTGAATAGGCTGGCTGCAGGCCCCCGGTGAGTCTCATCCACTCCTCGTTAACCCCACCTGCCTTTTGGATTTGCGGTAAGGGTTGAAGTGATTCTGGGAACTGATCAGCACAGAACCTGGTACTTTGGGATCAAGTAGGAGAAGGAGCACGTGGATCTACTCTGAGACAGGTCCCTATCCCAGCCCCCAACGCCTGACTCTGAGCTCCCAGAAGATGGGGCTGGCAAAGGAAGGGTGAGGTATTGTTCTGCTCTGTGGTCCAGGTGAGAAAGTGAGATTCGCATGTGGAATCGGGGAATTCCCGACTTCTGTGCAGGGCTGGCATGTCCCACAGGGTCCAAAATGCCTTCCTTACCACAGATCTGTGTGACCTCAGGATTGGGAGAGTACCCAAAGCTTCAGGCCTACAATAATAGGCTTCCAATCTACTTCCAATCTGCTTCCTAAGATAGATGCGTTTCCGGAGAATTTTCCCTGAAGATAAATTCCCTCTTATGGACATTGGTTGCAGGAAGATGCCTGTCACAGGCATCTTGGGTGACAGCATATGCCTCTCCCCCACACAGGGCTGTGACACAGGGGGAGGGAGGGCTTGTGGGGACTCCATGGCTGGAGCTGGGGGCTGAGGCAGAGACATTCCTGGGGGGTAGCCTAGCTCAAGCTCAGGATAGGCAGAGCTCAGGGCGCTGCTGGTGGTCACCCCAGTGGCCATGGTTCCTTGAGGAGTGAGGGGTGGTGGGGGGCACAAGCAAGTGGAAGCACATGCAGAATAAAGAGGCCAATAATTGGCCACAAAGTAAACTAATTACAGGCTGTGCTTTGTCAGCTCTGGGAAACAGAGCCCACATGAGCAGAAGCTATTGATTTCTCATCAAACAGAAGAGAGCCACAGGAGAAGCTGCAGCTCGTTGCCCAGGCTGCTGCCTCTGCAGGCTGTGCCTGACTTTGGGGGCTTTGCTCTGTGCGTCCCTAAGCTGGTCTGTGCTCTGTACTGGTTTTGGTTTCTCCCCTGCAAGATGGGGGTGGGGGTAAAGTCAAAGCCTGCTGCAAGATGGTGGCTCAGGCATCCTCGCGAGGCACACCAGATCCAGGCTGGACTTCCGACAACCTTAAGACGGCAAAGGCTCAGTGAAATGAGCCACAACTAGGTGGAGGTGGCCTGGGGTGCAGCTCCACTCCTGTGTGCCATGGGGACAGTTAGAAAAGGGTGACCCCATACCACCAGCAGGGCTCCCCTCATTTCTGGGTCTTCAGTTATTTGGGATCCTTCTTGGAGGCATGTTTAATCTTCTGCTGGAAGGGGATTGGGACTCCGGTAACATCTACATTTGACCATGTCTCTTTTTGATCAAGAACCTGTGGCTCCCTTCTGCCCACAGGGAAACGACTAAGACCTTCTTCTTTTTCTTCTTCTTCTTTTTTAAAATTTTTTTTGGTGGTGCTGGGAATTGAACTCAGGGGTGCTTTATTGGTGAGCTACACCCCTAGCTCTTTATTTTTTATTTTGAGACAGAGTTTTGCTAAGTTGTCCAGGCTGTCCTTGAACTTGTACTCCTAATGCCTTAGGATCCAAGTCTCTGGGATTACAGGCCTGTGCTATCGTACCTTGGAACCAAGGCTCTTTATGTTATCTCACAAGGCCTTTCATGTTCTGAAGCTCCAGTTGGAATAGTTCCTTTTTCCCTACCCGTAGACCAGGGGTTTGCGGTAGCCTTACCCCACTGGAGCCTAGGGACAGTGTCTTTGCTCTGTGCAGCCATAGCATTTGGGAAGTGAATCAATCCAAAGGTTGATTCCCTGTGTTTGCCATCTGGATGGGCACGCACAGGATCAGGTGACTCATAAGTGCTTCTGACACCAACATTGTTCCCTGCAGAATGTGAGCGGAGCGTTCTCATTTGCTCTGGGCTAGAAGGGTCCATTTACTTTCTGATCAAATATTATTCTGATGCTCAAGGCATCTTTGATGTTTGCAAGTCAGAAAAGTTTAATTACATGTGTCATTAGGATGGCATTCTGTAATAGCTCTGTGACTGAATTCATTACCAGAATTCTTAACAGATAAGACAAGACAAATTAATATTTTGTTGCCCATGAAAGCGTCTCATTAAGGGAGTAGTGAAAAAGTGATTAATATTTTGTTGCCAATCAAGATGTCTCATGCAAATGACAAAGAAAGGAGGCCCGCACCTGTTTGTGCTCTCTAATCTCCCTGCCTGGGGTTTTGAAGCTGATCTGCTCCCCCTGTTTGTAGCCGTGTTTGTGCGCCAGACAGTAATTACAATGCCGGTGATTGCATTTCATCTCTCCCTGGGAGATACCACAGGCTGAGGGGCTCTAGGAATCGTATCCATCCTGGAATCTCCACTCCACCCGGGTTTCCTCTGAGCAACTCTTGCTTCAGAAATACCCTATGAATCTTGAGGACCTGGCTGTAGCCCTCTTCAGCCTGATTTCCTCCTAGGGCTACTCCCTTCAATGTCTAGAGTGGGACTGCCACTTATGAATACTCTCTAGGTGCCAGGGACTGAACTGGGTGCTTTCCACACATATTCAGCCTGAGAATGGCTGAGCAAGGAGACAACATGACTTCCGTTTCTCCATAGACTTAGAGAAGTCTTACAGCTGCCCTAAGGTTGTTCTGGATTTGCTGGAGGTGGTTGGTGACTGTCTCTGTCTCTGGATGAATCAAGTTTAACAGATGGTGCTGCCATCATCCCCGACTATAAGCCACAGGGGTCCTCTGGGGCCACACTGCCTGACTGAGGAGCCTCCCTGGGTTGCTGATGGCTGCTGATTGGGAACTCAGGCTACAGTGTGTTGTAAATGTTGTTTAACAGCAGCAGCAGTGACAACAACAGTATTAATGATGATAATAATAGTAATAATGATAATGGGAGTGTTGATACTTAGTGTTTATGCTAACAATTCTGCAGGTACCTTCTTACATTATCCTCACCATAATCCTACCAGGCAGGTGCTGTCATTTACCCCCATTTCACAGATGAGGAAATCGAGGCTTAGAGAGGTCAAGAGCCCTTTCTGAGGTTGCTTAACTAGTAAGTGGCAGAGCTGAGACTTAAACCCAGGCTCATAGGACCCCAGAGTCTGTGCCCTTCCCTAGCAGGCTGTGCTGCTTCCCTCTGTGAGGCAGGAGGAGGTGCGTGTTGTGTGTATTTTCTGTCTGCCTGTGTGTGCCAGGCAAGGACTCCTGTTGGGCAGGTGCTGCCCTGCACCCTTACATGGGTGCTTTGAGAAGCTCAGGGCTCCTGTCTATTTGCAGGTTACTGTCTCAACCATGAGAGGCAAGTGTTTCCCGGGAGGTAATGAGGGGCCATTAAGCCTTGGTTGTACCCACAATTATCCAAATTGCTAACCTTATTGTGAAAAGTGGAAATGCAATTGAGTTGGTGCTGGAGGCGATTTGGAGGGAGGAGAAAACTCTCAAAGTAATTTAATTAACTGTGGCAAGTGCATTAAGAGGAGTTTCGCCTGAGCCTTTATTTCTGATGGCTTTAAATAGAGAGCCGCGCAATGCACACGGACACTCCGACAGTCCTGGTCCTGAATCCATTACTAATGGTCAAGTGCATCTAAAAACTGATATCCCACCTGAGATTTTGCATACCCAAACTCATGCACCCTAACATACACACGCATACACGCACACACACATCCTGACGAATAGTACGCTGAACTTTGTTGCTAAGTTCTCAGACAAGCCCTGGTATCTCCGACCTAGCGATGAAGGACTCCACCCACCCAGCAGCTATCAAGCACCCACCAGGTAGTGCTGAATGATATTCAGAGATGGCTGTACACCATAGGGGGGAATTCACAAGGAAACAACCCTGCCCGGGAGGACAAGAACAGGGAAAGGCACTCCTTGGCCAGCTCTGAACAGGAGGGGCCTTTCAGAGGGGTGATCTCTTTCTAGCTGTTTCCTCCATGATCTCCAGAGTGCAGCTGGAAGGTTCTAGAGCATCTCAGGCCTAACTTTGGTGGTTCCTGCAGCATTTCATGCTGGACATTTGTCCCCAGATAGCAATCACAGCACTGAAAAGACCTTCAAGGTCATGGAGATTAGCTGATCCCTGACTATAGTCCTGTTTGATGGGATGCTCACTGCCTCCAGGGTGGCTTACTCCCTTGCGGGACAAGTTGGTGGCTGGAATGGTGTTCCATCTAAGGAGCTCAGTTTGGTCTCCTTTTGGGATATCCCTTGGTCCTTTGTGCTAGTCCAACTCATGGGGCTACACAGCTCAAGTCAGCTCCTCCTGACCCAGTCTGTACCCCACTTCTTTACAGATTGTAGCACTGACCAACCACTCTTCCATGAGCATGCCATTGTGGTCCGACTGTGCTGTTCTGAGTCAAGGAGACCAGGGCAGCCCCCTCTTCTGCCTGAAATTTGTATTCCTATAATTTTAACTCCGGACCCATCAGCTGTCCTGGCAGCTCACTACATGGGTGATATTGCTCTGCTTTACCCCGAACTTCTGGGAAGTCAAATCACCCTTGTGCCAAACCTGGACCAATAAATATATTTTAATTATTCCACTTCTTCAAGTCCAGTGGAAGAGAGCTACTGCTAATGCTGCTTTTCTTAATAGATTAATTCACCAAGGACTAGCAGGCTAAGGAATTACTCAAAGTCACAAAACCAAGATGGGTGATACTGGGACCCCAACTTAGCTGTCTGGCTCCTCAGAGTCCAGAAGCATCCATCATTGGCCAAGTTAGGTTGTGTAGGCTCAGCTGCTCTCTTCTGCCAAGAAGTACCATTTAAGTCATGGACCCTCATTCCCTCCCCTAGCAAAGAAGGTCCCTGAGACAGACCTCCTCTGGCCTGGCCTGATTTCCTTCCTCCTCCTCACCTGGGCACCTGTCCTCCAGCACTGCAGCTCCATGGCTCACCTCTGCCCTACACAGGGACAACTCTCTCCCCATATCCAGCTGTCCATCTCCCCTACCCAGATGTAGGGCCCAGAGTTTCCCTCTAAAGTGCCCCAGCAAGCTGCTGTCTCCTGTTCCGGAGCCTCCTGCCTGACTTTGCTCCCTGTTGGCTCATGGCTCATCTGCCTGAGGGATGTGAGCAAGGCACACGTCCACTCCTCTCCACAGCCTGTCCTCAGGGCTTTTTCTGGGCCTGAAAGGCACCAAATATGGGATGTTCAACAAAAACCCTCTGACCTGCCACTGCCACATGGTGTCCTGCACAGTTGACTTTCCTGAGAGGGTCACTTGAGCTTAGAATAAGTGCCAGGTGGCTTACATTGATGTCTTCCAAGTCCAGGAAGTTCAGGGTGAGCCCGTTGCGCTTCCAGACAATTGGTGGCCTCAGGTCTCCACGGACAGCGCAGGTCAGCACTGTGCTCAGTCCCACGGTCACTGTGGTCACACTGACCGTATCCTCTGGAGCGAGGCTGAGCTGAACCACTTCTGCAGAGGGAAAGGAGAAGATGTTTAGGTACAGGCCGAGAGCATGGAGTTTCAACCCAAGGCGAATAGCCATGAGCTTACTTAGGGGCAGGGCCCAGGAGGGTTTCCAGGCTTCCTGTCAATGCTTTATAATGTGCCGAGGAAATGTACAGATGGGCACTTTTGCTGGAAGAATGCCCATGGCTTATGTCTAATACCCAAAAGGCTTTGTGAGTCAAAACAGGTCAGGAACCACAGCCAACGTTCAGGGGAACCATCTAGGCCATGGATTTGAGAGTGGAGCCAAGAATTCTGGCAGGCAGGACCACAGGGCCATCAAGCAGAGACCATGGTACCAGCTGTGGGGTGCATTGCTCAGAGCTTCCCTGGCCTAATGAAGTCTGAGCCTTGCTAAGGGCAGTCAAGGTCTGCTGGGTGAGCTGACAGGTACCTCGTCCGTCTGGGGGCAATTTAAAGGTTGCACTGTCTGAAGTCAGGGGAATGAACTGGCTGACCTTTGAAGGTCTGCTTCTGTCTGAAGATTTGCTGAACTTGGATTTGGATTTCTGTTCTGTGACCATGCACTGTGGCCTTTAATTTTTTGAAGTGTACTTCCGCCTGACCGAATTATTAATCCTTGCCATTTCACATTTGATAATTGGCAATATCATTCCCCAGGCATATGGGAAGGGTCTAAAATATTTCCCTACCATCACACGCTTTTTGAAATTTTCAAAATTTATGAAAAATTAATCAAACTCAGGCTATTTAAATGCAAAAAATGGGATCAGGTTTTTGGAGAGACACAGCCCACTGACAGAATTGGTTCCCTCTTCCTCCAAATCTGCCCACTCAATGGGATTGGGGCAGCAGCCAGAGGTGGCATGAGCTGAGGTAGGAAGGCTGGTTTGGGGGGGGTCAGTGAATATTTTGGGATGCTGGCCAAAATGTTGAGAGCTCTGTTCACTTTTATTGCTCTATTGGGACATAGGTTACGCTGACATAGGTGTCCTCTAAAAACTCTGGGACAAAGCACAGAGTTAGGAGATAAGCTCTGTAACTCAGTGGGGCACGTGTGAGCTGTGACCAGGCAGCAGGACCACTGCAGGTGGCACATCTGGGCTGGACTCTCTGGCCAGTGTGTGGGGGAGGGGGAGGAGAGCAGCTGCAGGCATGCAGGTCCACCTGCAGAGTGGTGATTTGAGAGCAGGTGTCTAAGGTCAGGTTCAGGTCAGCAAAGCTCCTCCCTCATCCACCAAAGCTTGCTGGCCCTGCCCTGGGTCCATGAAGATGAGCAAGATGTACATGACATGCTTCATCAATGCTTACTGGCTGGATGGGCGAACATCAGAGAAAATGGAAATAAAGGTGCAAAAGATCCAAGAGGCCAGTGGGGAGGGGCATTCCTACACAGGAAAAATGTGACTCACGGTGAATGAGCCGCATGGAGAAAGATAAACACCGAGTGATGGATGCAGATGCAGCCCAGCATAATATTTCACAAACATTAAAGTGATGCATTTCAGGTTCCCTCTTAAATCATGTCCTGCTACTGCCCTCCCACCTCTGAGTCATGAGGCTTATTGCTCAGGGCAGGAGAGAGAAGGCATCAACTCTCTGTAGCAAGACCCAGGCTTGGGGATACAGGGTTGGGGTGGGGTGGGGAGAAAATGAGAATCTGCTGAAGTTGTTTAGCCGATGCTGAACTCTGGTGCAGAGAACCCAGAGTTCTTGTGTGGATGATGGTGAGGTTTGTGTTCTGGAAGCAGGAAGCAGGGTATGGAATGTCCTTCATGTCCCAGAGGATTGTGGGAATAAGAAGGGAGACTGCGGGTAGGTAGGAGAGGGGAGCCAAGGGGGATGCTGCCCCCTGCCCCCACAGCTTACTCCTCACCCACCTGCAAACCAGAACCCTCTGGGCTTCTGGGAGCCCACTGATTGTGGTGACACGCTCTGGACCACTGTACTCAAGGACAGCATTGGGCGCCAGGCCAGGATCTGGAGCTTCAAGAGGTACTAGTGACAGAGAGGACTGCGAGGGGCCCAGCTGGGGTGGTGTACGACATCCTGTCTCCAAGCTGCTGGCTCAGACCAACAAGCATACCTACAGCTGAACTTAGCCTGAATATCCCCAGACAGGGTGGCCTGGAGGTCCTTGAGTGGGAACCAGAGGCAGCAGATGACAGCAGAGCTGCTGCCCTGCTCTCCCAGAAGCCAGCCTAGAGGGCAGCTGGGAGGCGAACACGTGGAGATGCATTCTTCTTACACAGGGTAGTCCCTACAGGGACTGTTAGAATTAGCTTGGTCTATGCTGTCTGATGGATTGAGCGTTTAGTTGCCCTTTCTCCGAGGCGGGCAGAGCTTGTGAAGAAGCAGGTTAGTTTCAAAAGGATCCTACACTTGCTCTGAAACTGAGCTCCCTCAGAGGAGAAGGGAAAGACCAACCAGGAGGAGGAGAGGGGCCCTTGGAGGAGGTAGGGCTTCCCGTGGGTCCTAAAGCTCTAGCTCCCAAACCACCTGCATCACCTGGCCAGGTGTCCTGCCGCTCAGCCTCGGGGTGCTATAGACTCTCAGGGGGTGGACTGGGCATCCCGATTTTAACAAGCATCCCAGGGGTTTCTGTGGTGACCTGAGGTCTGAGATGGAAGAGGGTTGGGTCACTGGCAGGGGATGGGGGATTCTGGAGCTGCAAGCTGGGACCCTCATGTGGAATAAAGGACCCATGTGAAGTGTAGGAGCCTCTCCTCCATGTGGCCCCCAAACCATATATTCAAGCAGTTTTAGAAAAGATTTTGGAGGAACCTGGAACATGGGTTTAAGAACAAACAAGGAGGGGCTAGAGCAGTGGCTCATAGGTTGGAGGCATGAACAGGGACCTGGGTTCAAACCCTAGTACCACATACACAACCAAGTGTCAGAGAAACAAAGGCCAGATGAAAAACTAAAATTGATTCTTTCTCTCACTGTCTCCTTCTCTCTTAAAAAAAACAAAACAAACAAGCAACCCCCCCCCCCCCACCAAGGAAACAGATTCAGGAAGCCAGAAGCCTTCCCTGTCCCTTGTTGGCGGGGTAGTTGGTTGCCACAAGCTCCCTGGTTGCCTTCCCCATCATTTGTATGTACGAAAACATTCGCTTTGCACAGGAAAAACTCATGCAAAATTAGAATGCGTGCGTACTGACAGAACCATCATAATTCTACTCCTGTCAGCTACACAAATATTAACCAAACAGCAAATATTTGGATCATTTAAAGTTTAATTAAATGAATGTTTTATTGGATTTAATTTGTGTCAATATTCCCTAGCTCCTTTTACAATTCTTCAGAGATTTATGGCTACTGAACCCTCTCCATCCACTCTCCCCGTTATTTACTGATCAGTAGACCCTCCCCAGGCAGGGCCTGCTTCCCTGTGAGTGGCAAGACTAGGACTAACTGAGCTGCCAGAGTGACCTCCAGGGAGAGCAACAGACAGGAGAGCATCAGGGGCTGAGGCTCAAGGGCACAGGACAGGATTCCTGGCCTCCAGGCTTCCTTCTGCTGCTAACAAGCTGAGTGGCCTTGGACCCATCCCTTCCAGTCACTAGACCTCAATTTAGACATGGACAAAGTGAGAGATGGGGCTAGGAGTGCTCTGGGACCCACTCATGTTGCTGATTAAGTTTTGCAGCTCAGAACTGATGATTCTGAGTAGATGTCCCTGTAGACCTCGTCAGTTCCATAGGTCCCTATTCTGCCCACAAGTGTCACCGGCCTCTGCTCTTTGCCTACTTGCTCATGATTGTAAGAAGCACGAATGGTTGCCAAGACCCACGGGGCTTCTCTTGTGTTGCCCCCTGAAAGGTCCCTGTGCTTTCCAACCCGGGTGTCCATCACTCTCCCGTGTAGTCACTCTGTGTCTGTTGCCTATCTGTGTCCTGTTGCCTCTTGCAGAACAAAGTATGCCACAGCCCTGCTCAAAAGCCATCATTGTCTCCCTATGACCCACAGACTCACCACCTAGAGTTCAGAGCAGTCCCTGACCTTGCCCCACTTTATCTCCAGTATTCTTTACTGGTGGTTTCCTCATCTCATTGCATTTTGGGACATCAGGTGTGAGGGCTCTTAGCACCTTCCACTTGTCCATTCTGAGCTGCTCACTCTCTTGGCCCTTCCTGCAAGATGGCCTTGTGGGATGTTTCTGAGACCTGAACCTTAACGTAAGGAAAAACTCAGACAGATATTTGGTGAAGGATACTGAAAGAAAGAATCCTAGTGAATTTGTCAGCCTAAGTAACAGAAACTCTGAGAAATGCTCAACTAGCTTAGAGGGGAAATCCAGAGCAACAGGAGGATGGTCTTAGTTGCCATAATGTGAGATCTGGGTTGGGGGGCGCAGAAGAAGCTGCAAGTATCTCTGGCCTGGAGAGTGGTGATCACCATGTGATACCAGATGCCCACACTCACATTGCCCCTGTATGTGGGTTCCAGAGAACAGGGCCAAATATTTCCCAAGAGTCCTGGAAAGCATCTTGGGGTGGGGGCTCTGGCTAGATGCAGCTCCTGCATTCTTCCCTGAAGTTGTCACTGAGAATAGGTGGGTGGAACATCGTGATGATCCACTAGGCCTGGGCTGTGTGACCACGCTAGGGCAGGGGCTAGGTGGTTGCAGTGAGGTCAAGCGTCTGACAGAAAGGGTGTGTTGGGCAGATCAACACCTTGTGGTCCCCATAGGGATGCAGAGAGGGGCCCCTTCTCTTCCTTCTGTCTCCAAGACAATGAAGCCTGGACATTGCATGATCAGGGAATAGGTGGTGTCTTTCTTTTGGGACAATGAGACCCATCACAACTGAGACCTGGTTCAGGTTACTGCAGCCTCGCCCTATCCTGCCCCTTCTGCAGAGAGTGTGGGGGCAGCTTTCACAGGGAAGGCTCAGTGGTGGTGGTGAGAACCAGTTAAGGGGCCCTCCAGCCCTGATGAGCCTCACATCACGATGGGGAGGGGCCTGGAACTAGTGGGGTTGGGCTCCACTGACCCTCACTCCTGCCACCTGCACAGCTGCACAACAGGGGACCAGAGGAATCCCAGGCCAGGTCTCTACTGGGGTGGGGAGCTGAGTCACCAGAGAGGAACGTGTAGAAGTTTCCAGCAGTAGGGCTTGGGAGGAAGGTAAGGAAGTTGGGGGGTTCTCACAGCTCAGACATCTGTCTCGCTATGGGTCAGGCCTCTGGCACCAGTGGCCTCCTCTTGTTTCCCCCTGGAGTGAAGGGGCACACTGTGCCAATTAAGTCAGCATGGGTTGTAAGATAGTGTAAGATTAGTGTAAGATAGACCTTCCTGGGGGACTAGTTGGGCAGTGCATCCTGCGGTGGGATCTCAGGCAGAGCCATGGGGCACCATGCTTAGCATAGTGCCTGGCACATAGTAGGTGGGTGTTATGGTAGATCTGAGACATACCCCCCAAACCCAAGTGTTGAAGATTTGGTTTCTGATAGCAGTGTGCAGAGGTGAGGCCTTTCGAGGGTGACTGGACCGTGAGGGCTCTGACCCCATGGATGGATTAGCACATTGGTGGATTCATAGCTTCACGGGCGATTGGGAGGTGGTGGAAAATTAAGCAGGTGGAGCCCACTTGGAGGATGTAGGTTTGTCTCAGACCCTTCCTTTCTTTCTGTTTCCTGGCTACCATGAGACGAGCAGCTTTCCTTTGCTGTGCTTTTCCGCCAGGGTGTTCTGCTTTATCACCTACCTTCAATGACAGGGCCAAGTGACCATGGGCTGAAGCCTCTGAAACCAAGAGCTAAAATAAATTTTTCCTCCTCTAAGTTGACGTCTTAGGTATACTGTCACAGTGACAGAAAGCTGCCTATCACACTGGGCCTGAGGCCAAGACCTCTCTCTAGGTACCCACAGGAGCCAACAGTCACCCTTGGATTTCCAGAAGTGAGGTGTAGACACCAGCCCTCACTTCCTCCCTGGACACTTGGAGCTTGGAGAGAAGGGGTGGCCACAGGGAACAAGTGTGTCTACCCTAAGCAGGCTGGCAAACATTTCTCCCGAAAGCAGGAGGCCATGCGACTTCAGTCGCAGGAGAACTGGATTTTAGTTCCTGGTGCGGTTTCCCTTCATCTCAGGCGCTATTTCTCACAGTGACTTGAACCCGATGAGACACTCACAAACCCATCAGCACCCACTCAAACGGAATTCTGGTGCTGCATAGCAATAGAAATTAAATTTCTCGAATTCTTGTCAAGTTGGTGCTAGTTTTCTAATGGAACACATTCCTACCTGGACATTTGCCATTTTTCAAATGATGTTCGTGGTGAAAAGACCCTGTCAAAAGCTCAATCAACCTGCCTGCACATCGACATTTTTGACAGAACCTTGAAGGGCAAACCTAGGCTGGGGGCCTGCTTGAGAATTAGTACAATTTACAGGGAGACCCGGAGCCAGGCACGTAGACACTGGTGTGGAGTTGCAGCTTCTTCTCACTGTGATTTCCCTGGAATGAATGCTTCAAGTGACCTGAGAGCCACTGAAGGAGTTGTGGCACCTGGTGTGACCAACTCTGTTGATCTGCCTTGTCCCTGTGATCAGGGTCATGCTGTGAAGTTGGGATGGTGTGACTTCAGCTAGTGTTTACAGAGTGGAGCTGCTCAGGCTCTTCCTGGGGGACAGTGTTTGGGGATAGGGTTGTGTGCTTTTGCTGTTGTGGTGCTGGGGATTTAAATGAGGGTTGTGTGGTTTTTCCTTCCTCTGTTCTCTTCCCCAGAGAACCGCCACTCTGGGATCCTTTCAATTATCTTCTGGAACTTCAAGGGTGGGAGACTGGGAACAGGTTATCTCAGCGCATGTCATTTCAACATGCATGCTTCAAGCTCCAAGGTGCAGCCAGACCACACAAGTGGCTCTGGACAGCCAGACTTGCTCCAAAGTCATACAGGAGAGCGCTTGTATGCATGCAAAATGTCCTGTTTCTTTATGCATAATCGGTTTCAATTTTTTTCTGCTGTTGTCACAGTCCCTCTTGATTGCTTCATTTTGGAGATGGCAATAAACGTATTAGCTAATTACCTGAAGATCTGTGGGTAATTTACTTTTTCAGTTGACTCATGTTGCTAGGTGTTACGGCAACCTTTATTATAGTTTCGTTAACAAGTTATGCTTGAAAGACCTGAGAGCCGCCAAAGGAGGTGTAGCACCTGTGTGACAAACTGTTGATCTGGTCTCACCTCTCTGATCAGGGCCACACTGTGAAGTTGATTAGTTGGGGAAAATGTGTGTGTCCAATGTCTCCTGACCAAATGGGAGACGTCTTTGTTACTGGCAAAAAGACCAGATCTGTTTTACTTATTTGAATCCCCAACACTTAACATAATGCCTGGTACACAGGAGGGACTTCATAAGTAGTTTTATGTAAGTGGATGATTGGTGCTCATTCAGAAATTATTTGTTGAGCACCTACTATGTGCCAGGATACAGTGGGAATATGCTGGTAAGTAAAATGGGCTCTGTTCCAGCTAATCTGGAGTGTTAAATGGGCAGAGAGAACAGAGGCCCCAGGCCTCTGTCCCCAGTTAAGAGTCCTTGGCTCCTGCAGAGCCCAGCTGCCTTCTCTCAGTACAGCCCTCTTCACATGCCCAGGTAGACTTGTGTCCCACTGTCGGGTTGCCCCAGGCTGGTGTAGTGTTCTCCTTGTTTGCAGGGGGTCTGGCACAGGGGCAGGGTTACCTCTCAGCTCTGGGCTCCATTTTGCTCATGGTCAATAAATCTTTTTGGTTTTTGGAAAAAGGACTGTCATTGTGATTGGTGTGTGCATAGCAGTGGGAAGTGGGAGGTGAACTCACTGTTCATGGACACAGTTGTCCCAGGGTGCCCTGGGCTGCTGTGGTGGGCAGGGAGCAGAGGCAGCGATTGGAAGGAGCAAGGGTTCAGCACCAAGACGGAAAGCCCAGCAGGGTGTGTGATTGTCACTGAATCCTGTGACAGCTCCGCTCCCCCTGTGCCCATGCCTGGGGAGGCCTCTGTCAGGTGTCCCACACCCCTCCAAATCTACTCCCAATGATGGAAACACCTCTGCTCAAGATATTTAAGGGAAAGGACTATTTTAACTCTCTATTACTTTGGTGACTTTCAGGGAAAAGGATGTTAAAATTTATCTTATGCTAGTTACTCAGAATTACAAGAACTCTTTCAGATGGAGAACCTCACAAACAAGCTGTCAGTGGGGAGAAGCAGAGAGAGAAGCGAGAGTGGAGAGAGAGAGAGACTATTTTCTAGCATCTCTTGGGGACAGGAAAGGAAGAGCCATGTGACTGGGTCAGTCCATGAGAGGTAACTCTGATGCCAGGTCATATACCCTTGTGTCATTGTGAAGGTTAATTTTATGCATATATTTACTGATTCAGATATGTCTGTAAATGTGTTTCTGGGTGAGATGAACATTTGAATCTGTAGACTGAGGGAGGTAGATTGCCCCCCTCCCAAGGTGGGTGGGCCTTCTTCAATCAGTTGAAAGCCTGAATAAAACAAAAAGGCAGAGTCAGGGGCTGGAGCTGTGGCTCGGTGGTTACCGTGCTTACCTGGTACGTGCCAGTATGTGAGTACAAACTCCAGCACCATGTATACAACAAAGTCTTGGACCAACGAAGGCCACATGAAAAACTAAATAAAAATTGTTTCTCTCTTTCTCCCTCTCTCTTTCGCTGTCCCTCTCTCTCTCTCTCTCTCTCTCTCTCTCTTTTTAAAGACTGAGTCAGAGGGACCTGATCCTGCATGAACACTGGCTTTCCTGGGTCTTGGTGCTGCTAACTTTCAGATGGGGACTTATACCATCAGCTGTCCTGGCTGTGCTCCTGGGTGCCCAGCTTGCCAATTGCGGATCTTGGATTGTCAGCCTACCTAATCACGTGAACCAATTTCTTAAAACAAATCTCTCTCTGTGTGTGTGTGTATCTATTTCCTATTGGTTCCATTTTTTTCCTGAAGAGCTCTGACTGATGTGGTTCTTATCCACACTCTCTTCTCTCCTCTGCAGGGACCACATGGACATGTATATAGTGACAGCCAAGAACTGTGTCCTCCTATTTGCTGTTGAAGAAGAGGTGCCTAACCCCATCAGACTCTATGAGGGGAGAAATCCGCCTTTACTGTGTTACACTACTGAGATTTCGGGGTTTCTACAGCATCCGGCGTTATAATTACCTAATACACCCCCTCAGAAGGGAAAGACATACAAGTTAATGTGTTTGCACTAACAAAGTTCAATGAGACGTGGGAGGGACCTCCAAGAGGCCAAGTCATCCAGGTCAGGAAGCCTCTGAGCATCTTCTGACAGAAGAGAACCAACCTCTGCTCCAGTGCCCGGAGGTGGAGCGTTCCTCAGCCCACACCTGTTTCCAGTGCCACAGAGCCCAGACTCGTTGCTGAAGGGGGGAGTGTTGGCTGGGCTGGGGGAGTGTGCAAGCAAATCACAGTGTGACAAGCACTATGGATGGAAAGAACAAGATGCCTACGGAGATCAGCAGGAGAGGCCTACTGAGTGCAACAGGGGATGGAAGCTTCTCTGGACAAGCAATAACATGTATATGTATACGGGCAGTGCTGGGAATGGAACCCAGGACCCCGCTGGGAATGGAACCCAGGACCCCGGGCATATTAGGCAAGCGCTGTACCAGGAATACTTAGGTGGAGATGTGTAAGGCCAAACATGGGTGAGGGGAGCATTTTAGAGGAAACAGCTCATGCAAATGTCCTGAGCCTGGCGGTGGGGCTGTGTGCTAGAGAACTTTGGGAACTAACAAGGAGCAGTGTGATTGAAGCACTAGGAACAAGGCAGAGGCAAGTGGTACAGTCATGGTCGGAGGGGCAGGAAGTGGCCCGGTGGAGTGGGCAAGGCCAAGCTAAGGACTTATGGTTTTGTTTAAGGCAGTGGAAAGTGGTGGCAGAATTCTGGTTTGCATGCTGGAAGGATCGCTCTGGCTGCTGTGTGGCTAACAGCTCTGCTCGGGGAGAGCAGAGGATGCTGGAGAGCGTCAGGAGGCCGGAGAGTGAGTCAGGAGAGACAATGCTGCCTGTTGGGATGAGATATGAGGCCAAGGCCAGAGCTGGGCTCAGAAGCCGTTTGGATGAGGGGTCAGGGAGGGAGAGTCAGGAATGACTCCTATATTCCTACTCCTCTCTCTTCTGTAACAAGGTGCCTTTTCCTGAGGTAAGACAGGCTGGGAGGGGGCATCCAGGACCCCCATGTAGCTTTGAAGGCCCTCTAACCTCCTCAAGGCATTTGATGTGAAATGTAGATTAGGGTCACTCTCTTGGCCCCGTCAATGTATAAGATTTGAAGATAATTTCTCAACTGTGGCATTCTTGTTGCTAAAAACCCTAAAGCAGGAAGAGGACTAGATGTCTCTACTGCCCAGGCCCCTCTCCCTAAGTTCCCCTGGGCTGGGCATGCGGGTGCAGCAGGCACAGGAGCAGGGAAGCCATATAGGGAGCCTCATTACCCCACGTCCTCTCACCTGCCCCCACCCCGAAGCATAGCCACGCTTCATGCATGCGAAGGGGAGAAGCCAACAGATCTTTAAAGAGCATGAATAAATATAACTTGCTTTCTGTTTAATTATCAAGTCTCTCGAGAATGCTAAGTCATGGCCGTGTTTTGTAAACAGGTATCAGCAGACCATTTTGGAGAGCAGTTTACATTTGTTTTTGATTCCGTTTCCCTGAGTGCGCCCTGGCTCTGATGAATTGCTGATGAGGGGCTCCCCATCAGGCCTCTCCCAGCTCCTGCCAATCTACCTCTCCTTTTATTCAATACTGGAGGTTGAACCCAGGGGAGCTCTACAACTGAGCAACATCCACAGTCACTTTTTGTTTGAAGACAGAGTCTCGCTAAATTGCCCAAGCTGGCCTTGAACTTGCCATCCTCCTGAATAGCTGGGATTACCGGTGTGGCTAAACTTGCTCATGGCTTCTCAGTCTCTTTTCAGCCTGGCTCCTGAGGACCTTTCTCCTCCCCCCACCATGGGGTGTTCCATGTGTTCTGATTTTAGGGCCCATCTGTGAAGCTGTAGCTTTGTTCCCAGAGGATTTAGTAACAGGGCAGGCAGCCCAGCTGAGCCCAGCTGTCAGGAGAGAAGGACATCAGCGGAGACTGTGGCCTTCATGGCATGGTTTGGACCTTGGCAGAGGGGTGCAGGGTTGGGGTGTGGAAGAGTCTTGTCCTTCACTGTAGATGCCAGCAGGAGAGGGCGGCATGGAGGTAAAGTGAAGGCCTCTGGGGCAATGGTGAGAGGAGGCTGGAGCAGGGCCTGTGGATCCCATGGCTAGAGGGAGAATTTTGGGTTTTATTTTATGAAGAGCTGTTGGAGGATTCTAGGTGGGAGGCTAAAATGCACTAAATAATACTTTTAAAGACCATCTGTGCCTTGGTTGAGAGATCTTCAGTTGTTAACAGAAAACCCTGACTAGAAATGGACTGACTAATAAGGAAAATCTATTATCTGTGTGATGAGAAGGGCCTGGGGAAAGTTTCCTGGTCACATTAATCCTGGGGTCCCAGGATGTTGTCAAGCCCACAAGATGTTAACCCACAGGTTAACATCTAGGCCTCACATGCAGGTCCCACATCCGGTGACGGAGAGGATGTGTGCACTTGAAGAACAAAGAAGCCTTTCCCCAAAGCCATTTTTGACGTCCCCTCACTTCCCACTAGCTGAATTCAGGGCACGTGGTCACTCCTAAAGTAACTATGGCAAGATTGGTTTGGGGAAGCCCTGACTGTAGGGTGGAAGCTGTCAGAAAGGAAGGACAGTGCTTTGTGACTCTGTGTGGGGGACAGGTGAGGGCTGTGGAGGAAGCAGAGACCCGATAGAAGGCTTCCATCTGGGTGACCTGAACTTTGGCCCAGAGCATGGCCATTGAGTAGAAGATTGATTTGGGATACCTGTTGGAGGGAGGGCTGACAGATTTGTTGATTGGTGGGATGGGGAAATTGAGGGAGGGGGAACAATCAAGGGTGAATATTGGGTCTGAAAAACTGGGCTGGTGTTGGTTCTATTTGTTGAAGGGCTGATGGAGAAAGAGTAGGTATTTTAGGTCAAATGCAGGGGTCTGTTTTTAACTATGGCAGGCAGATTGAGCGGGGAACAGTTGATTATATAAGTCTGGGGCTTAATGGGGTGAGTGATCCAGGTGACGGATGCAACTTTGAAACTTGAAATTTATCAATGCATAAATGATATTTAAAACCGTGGGATCAAATGAGAGCCCTAGATTGTGGGAAGAGAAAAAAGAGGGTTAAGGACTGGGACCTGCCACTTTCAGAGATGGGAGGATGAAGAGGGTTGCGTCGCCTGTTTCCAGTGGGGGCCAAGAACTGTCTGTTGAGATTGACCTTGGATTTGGCAACTAGGAGGAACTCTGGAACCTCTAATGTGTCTTTGGAACACTGGGGGATGAAGTCATTTTTGGGATGGGTTGAAGAGAAGAGGAGGTGATGAGGAGGTGAGAAGAAAGAGGAGAGGAGGAGCTTTTTAGGTAAATTTTGTTTGAAGGGAAGCAGAGAAATAGGATGATAGGTAGAAAGTCAAGGAAAGATTGGTCTATTTTTTAAGGTGTGTGTTTGCATGACAATGGGAATGATCAGAGAGTGAGAGAGGGAGAAATTTACAATGCAAAAGAGAGAAGGGGCTTTTGGAAGAAACGTGAACAGTTGAGTTGGGGGCACTGGGTACCAGTGGAGGCCTGGTTTCTGATGGGGCAGAGAGTTGGAGCTTTGTAACAGAAGGTGTACGAGAATGGGTACAGATGGATGTGGGTGGGAAGTTGGTTATATAAGTCTGGGGCTCAAGGGGATGCCATTTATTTTGGAAATTGGTTCACATGATTAGGGAGGTGGACCATCAGGTGGGAAGATGAGGCAAGACCCCTTGGTGTACATCCACGGTTCTCAACTCAAAGTGATTTTGCCCTCCAGGAGATGTTGGCTACTGCCTGGAGATATTTTTCATGGTCACCATCGGGGGAGGAAATGATCTCCTACCAGCAGCTAGGGAGTACAGGCCAGGGTCACTGCTAAACATTTTATAATACATACACTAGTCCCTACAAAAAAGAATTACCTGTCTCCAAATATAATGTACACCATGGTATACATTGATAATCACAGTGCCAGCAATCACACTGTGACTTGTATATCCCTCCAAAACACTTATTCTTAGGGTTGGAGCGATGGCTGAGCAGTGAAAGTGCTTACCTGGCATGAACAAGGACCTGGGTTCAAACCCCAGCACTGTATACACAGCTAAGTGTTGGAGAAACAAAAACCAGATGAAAAACTAAATAAAACTGATTCTCTCTTTCTCTATCTCTCTCACTCTATCCCTTTTTCTTTAAACAAACAAACAAACAAACGAAAATCACTTATTCTTTATTTGCTGGAAGAGACTGTCCTTCCCTTGGCAGAAATGGCTGTACCTATAACATAGCCCTGCCCTTACTAACCCATGTCTTGGTGGATATACTATGGGAGGCTGGGGGAGGTCCCTCATCATTCCTCACCCTGAGCTTTGCAAGGTCAAACTTTCCCCTGGGGCTCAGCCATTCTGCTTTCCCGCAGACACCAAGCCTGGTGGGTCCACCTGCTACCCCTGAAGGGCAGGGGCTCCATGCAGGCACTTGACTGGGGAGGAGAGACCTGGCAGGAGTGAGTGTTACCATCTATGTCTAGTTATGACACAGAAACGGATTCCTTTGCCTTGTTTTGAAACCTTCCTTGTATCAGGCTAGATGCGTGGCAGCAAAGTTTTAAAATATTGGGAAGTGAGAAATCTCTTCTTGCTGTGTGGGACATTCATCTCTCTCTTGTCTTGGGTAGATTCTTTAACTTATCTTTCGGAGAGAACCGTATAATGAATTCTTTGTCCAAGGACAAGTCTTGGTAAGAAAAATGCCTCTGCTTCCTCTCCAAAGACTCCTCTGCCATCTGTCAGCTTGGAAATCTCCACATCTTGACCCACAGAAAATTGCTTCTGCACAGTACCGACATGGCACCTCCCTTAGGAGGTGCACAAGAGAGAGGCTCTGGCTGGCTGAGTGTCCGGTCCGTTACAGGGATGAATAAGCCAAAATCACATCCACCTCTCCCCATCTTCACCATTACAACTCTGCTGCCCTCACACCTTTCTGAATCCGCCCCCTTTCTTCCATCCCTTCCATGGCTACTCCCAGTCATGACTCCATTATTTGCTGGAAGTCAACAGGGTCTTCCTGGGAATCTCTCCATGGGCTGGCTGCCCTTTCCTGTCTTGGAGGGGAGTGAGCTCCCCTGCATGGCATTTAAGGTCCACTAACACCTATTTCCAGCTTCATCTCCTGCTATTCCCACTTAGCTCAGCCAAAATGAACTCTTGGCCATTCTCCCAAGGCATTCTGGGATTTCCCAGCTCACTCGTCTTGTTGGCCCCACCTCACAGAGGAGCTCAGCAGCCTGCAAATGGCCTGGGGTGGCTCAACTCAAACTAGGAAGCTGGCGGAGAATTGGTGTGAACCTGCCAGGATTTACTTACGTCTCTGCCCTACCTTTGTGCTACCCTGCCTCTGAGGGTGAAGCCCGTGTCGCAGCTGGCCTAGACCAGGGAAGGTGCCTGTCTGGGAGACTCTGGGCAGGGGTGGAGCAGGGTACAAACCCATAAAAATACAGAAATTCCAACCATTACATAAGTAGGAGTGGACCTACAAGTTTGAAAATCTATTTTCCATAGCTTGACAACATTTGCCATTTGGTGGATCGAGTTTTAGAGAATTGGCCTGCAGTCCAAATGTGTGGGAGGTGCTCTCACACCTTCCAGGGACCCACAGGCTGGTAGGAGCTGCCCAATAGGCAGGCTGCCAGGATCCCCACAGGGCTGGCCATCCTGTTCTGATGCCATTCGCAAGGCTGTCCCCCTACGGGGACAGGAAAATGGAGACCCAGAGAGTGACAGTGGCAGGACCAACACCCTAGGGGGATTTCCAATTCAACAGAACCCCTGGGACTGAGTGCTGTCACCAATGTTCCTGGCGCAGTTTATACTCCCTGGCTCCAGGAGGCCGATTTCTCTCGGTCTCATGTGTTTTGTTAGTGGAATCTTTTGTTGTTAGAACTGAACACTCTCAGGCAGGTCAGGAGTGCTGCAGGGGTTTCTGCGCCCTGGGGCAGACTGAGCAGAAGTCGGCATGCTGATGAATGGTTCCTGCATTAGGAGTCTGCCTGTTCTGTGCGGAGACATATTCAGGTCTCACCAGGGCCAGTCACTCCCCTTGGAAACCTGCCGTGGAAGCTGTGCTGGGTCCAGGCTGTTTCTCTTCTGCACATTGTAAAAACAGGCTCTGGCTCAGGTTCAAGGGCCTCAAGTATTTGGGGTCACCCTCTGTGAGATGAGGTTGTGGCTACTTTATAAACACCCACCACATAAACAAACCCTGCACTGCCTGCTCTCCTGCTCCATCCCTAGATAACCCCAGTTTGTTTTTTTCCATATTTTTTATTGGTGCATTATAGATGTACATATTGATGGGATTTGTTACATATTCATACATGCACACAACATAACAATATAATTTGGTCAACACCACTCCCTGGCATCTCCCCGTTCCCTCCCTATCTTCCACCCCTTGGTCCCTTTTTCTACTAATCTTTTGATTTTCAGGAGATCACCCTCACCTTTGTTTTCCTTTTTCCTCTCTAGCTTCTGCATATGAGAAAAAACATATAACCCTTCACCTTCTGAGTTTGACTAATTTCACTTAACATCATGGTCTCTAGTTTCATCCATAATTTCAAATGCCATAATTTGATTTTTCTTTATGGCTGAGTAATACTCCATTGTGTATATCTGGCACATTTTCTTTATCCATTCATCTGTTGATGGACACAGAGGCTGGTTCCATACTTTGGTTATTGTGAATTGTGCTGCTATAAACCTGGCTATGTGTGCATCATTGTAGTAAGATGACTTTAATTCTTCAGGGTAAATACCGAGAAGTGGAATAGCTGAGTCATATGGGGGTTCCATGCCTAGTTTTTTGAGGAACCTCCATAGGGGTTGTACTAATTCACAGTCCCACCAACAGTGTAAAGTGAGAACTGCAGCTGCACACCCTAGATGCCATCCTTGGTTGGCTGCCTGGAGTGCCCCCACGAAGCAGTCCTTTCTCGCTCATATCTCCATCTGTGCCAAGAGATCCCAACCCCAGTCTCCTTTTATTCCCCACTCTGGCCCACCAGGAAGGAATCTGTTCTGAGAAACTGGTCCACTGAGGAAGGCTCAGGTGACAGCAGCTGTTCCTCTCCCAAGTCCTAGTCCCAGCAGCTTCCAGTTTCCCCTGACCTCTTCTGCAGGGGTCTCGGGGAAACTGTGGCTGGGGAAATGATCCTGATCCCAGGAGACATCCACCTGCCCTCAGTTCCATGGAACTTGCATGCCACAATCCCTCTGTACACCACAGAAGAGCCCAGCCTCCCTGTGAATCCCTGGGAGCTACTGGTGGCTATTAAAACCAGGGGCTTTCAGGAGAGCTGAGTTACTATCCTAGAACCAGCAGCCTGTTTTTGGAATTTGCAGCTGGTCAGCCTGAGCTCTTGGGACCTGATCTTCTGTGTCCACCAGGCTTCCACCCTAGCTGGCTTGCCTGTACATCTCTGTATCTCCCTTTGCTGGGCCCAGCTTTACTGTCCTTCCTGGTTCTCTCAGTCTCTTGCCCCATGGTTCCTGGTTCTGGTCACCTCCTTCCCAAGCCCTGCCTCTCCTGCACTCCCATAGCCACGGGCCAGAGCCTCTCTACAGGCCTCCTGCCTCCAGGCCCAGGTTCTGGATATTCACCCTGATACCTGGGGACAGGCAAGAGAACTAGTGTGAGTTGGCTCAGTGTTCCATGTCCTGTTTCAGCCCCTTACCTTTCACTACCTGCACATTCCTGGGCTGCTCTGCAGTCACACCTTCCTATTGCACCTTGAGTTGGGACCACAGCCTTATCAGGGTGCCCTGTGCTAGGTAGGCTCTGGAGAGACGTGAGGAGTGGAACCCCACATAAGGCAGCATTGGCTGAGGCAGGAGCACTTGATGGGTCATACTGGGCTGGCAGGTAGGAATGGGTAGGGCCACGAGTGACACAAACTGTCTCCCTGATCTCCTGCAGTCTCTGAGCACCTCACATGGGGCCCGGCACTCAGATGGATCCCTGGTGTTTATCACCAATAAAAATTTGCTGGACTGAAGGAAAATGAGCTTGGTAGAGGAGGAAAGTGAGCCTTCTAGGCACAGGTGGGCAAAGGAGGCCGGGGAGCTGCTGGGAGCTCGGGATGCTGGGACTGAGGCAGGCGGTGGGGAGTGGGGCACATGAGTCATGGCAGCCCTGGTTCTCCAGGCCCTGCAGAGGCACCTCAGCCCACTACCCCAGGCCTTGGGGTAGCCCTGGAGGATGAAGGGACACAATAGAACCGCACAGTGGAGGTGGTGAGGCCACATCTGAGCTCAGCTGATTGCTGAGTTTGCTGCCCCAGCACTGAGAGTGAGACCCACTCCCAGGAGTCTTGTTTTGCTGTAGTGAAAGATTGAGAATTCACATGCCATCTCCTACCCAAGCAAGGAGATTGTTGAATGATTCCAACCAAACATTCTCCCTAGGTCTGTCAGCAGCCCTCCAAATCCTGGAGTTGTCCCCTGAACTCTATGTACAATGGGGGTCTCTGAATCCTTCATGAAGGTGAGTGCATCATGGCTGTCTAGCATGATGGTCCTAGGACTGCTGAGCCATGAGTCCTACCTGTTGTGACTGTAATACTCATTCCTCCCTAGGCATTATGAGGCTTCCTAGGACTGGCTAGATGGCAGAGCCCAGATGAGGGGACCTCTGTGTGTCACGGGGTACCCGGACCACACTGCATGCAAACCCAACATGGCTCCAAATGCTGTTTCCTGGGTCCTAATCTTGGGAGTGGAAATGAATTTCTCAGCTCCTGGTGGTTCTACAGATGATCCACAGGGTTGTGGGCCCAGCAGCTCAGCTCAGAAAGAACACTGGCTTAATGAGCTCCTTGCACCCTCCAGGGAGCAGAGAGTCTCTTCCTGACTGGGACAGAGTCCACACAGGAGCCTCTGCCTCACCTCCTTCTCCCACAGCTGCCATCTGCACTGGCTCACGACCTCAGAGAGAAGTCAGGGAGCCAAGAACGCTGTGGAACAGACTCTGTGGAGAGTCAACAGAGCCTGGGAAGTTTGGAGGCACAAGCTTCTGGATCTTTCTGTCCCTTTGTAGGGAAAAGGGTGGGGCTGGCCTATGTCTGGCTCCTTACTAAGAAGTAAGGCTCTACATTGCGTTTTTCCTGGGAGCAAGTGCTCTTGTGACCGTGGTAAAGATCACATGGTCCTGTCCTAATTCACCAGCTGCATGGTCCCCTCTGTGGCTGCCTGCATGGAACCCACTACAAGCTGACCAGAACTGAGGACCAGCATCTGAGAAGTCAGATGCTTATGGCTTGAAGCATAGCTGGGATACGCATGACCTTCTAGCATACGGTTGGTCAGTGATGGTTGTGGGGACGTGGTGCCAGCACCTGCTCAGAGCAGGGAAGCTCACCTGGCATCCAGATGTTTTCTTGCAGATGTGGCTCCTAATCAAACACTGCTGCTTTGTGCAAGACATCATCTTTAGAGTGCGGAGTTGTGTGCACAGGATTGTTTGCTGTCATTGCAACTTGCCCCTGGCCCTTCCTTTAGTCTAAAAATTATCTCCTTTCTGAATTGTGCTGTTTCTTTAATGATCTTTTGGCAGTAGTAGAAGCTACGAGTGCTTGGCCAAATGAAAAGTTGGCAACCCTAAATTAGGACTCTAAGGTCCTAATTATATTAGTTTGTAAAATTTGGGGACCACAGGTGTTGGTGAACTGGGACAATGGCATGCATCTCTCTCTTCTCCATCAGTCTTCTGAGTGTTGGCAAGGTTGGCACGTGGGTTCAACACAATTACCGAAACTGATTGGTTGTGTTGAGAGGTGACTGATCCACATTCAGGATGAGCAGAAAAGAACAGGAGCATGGTCAATGAGCTGGATCTGCAGCAACCTGGGGAGGGACTGACTTTTTCTTTTTTTAAAAGTAGCTTCCCTCTAACTGAAAGTGAGCGAGTTTGCATTTTAAAAAGGGCTTAAATAAGATGTTTAAAGCTTCAAAGCTTCACTTTGACAACCTAAATGCCAGAGACATCCAGGTGGGTAGTCAAGCCAAAACTGATAAACGCACTCCACAGGCTTCAGAAGGAGCCCCATTCGCCAAGGATGGAGGCTGGATTCCCTCCTCCCTGGAGCTGCTTCTGCTATGAACTGAGCTCCAAGGTCATCAGGCTATAGCATAGAAAACTTTGGGTTTTAAACACGGAGCTGTTCAAGGTTGTACATTCCCACGTCATACAATGTACACTTTTATGTCACTTTACAGAACTTCAATGTCTCCCTTTCTGGCTGTTCCCTACTTTGGGTGAGATAGGCCACCACGCCCTAGCCCAGGAGTTCAAGAGATTGGGCTGAGGCACTTCCGAATTCCTGGAGACTGGAAAGGCTGGGAGTTCTGAGGTCTTTGCAGGTCAAATGGGAGGTGGTGGAGGCTGAACTCCTCTGTCTTCCCAGGGCAAATTCTAAGTGCCAAGCTCAGCTGCCTCTTGTTCATCCTGAGACAGGGAGGAGGGAAGTGAGCTGTTTGGTTTTTTCCTAACTTTGCAAACATAAGACAGAGAGACAGAGCCTATCACTTTTGGAGGAGTTGCAAAGTCAGATCCTTCAGGAAGCCTCTGGTGACTTTATCAACAGTATACAGGCACACATGAGCAAAGATGTCTTTGGCCAATGACACCAAGTGCAGTATTATTTGTGATGGTGAAAAACTAAGAACAACCTGAGTACCCATCATCAACGGGGTGGGTTAAATACGTTATGTTTTTGTCACAAATAAAATATCATACAGCTATTGAAAAGAACCAGGCAAATCTATCTGTACTGACTTGACACAGACTTAAGGGAGAAAAGGAAATTGCAAAACAAAGGAGTCTGATTCCAAGTCACAATGATGCTTGGGTGGAAGCATCCAGGCAAAGAAAGCCTGGATGGGTCCAGGCAAGTGGTCACTGCAGGTTGTCCCTTAGGCCTGAAAATACAGGGTGCAACAAGATTTATGTGCAATTGTACAATATTAGCACATATTGCTTTGCAACAAAATATACTATTTCAAAAAGAAAAGAAGGCCCTTAGGAGCCCTCATTGCTGCTTCGGTTTCTCATAGTGACCAGGCAGGGACAGTGGGGATGAGTTCTTAAAAATTCTTGCTCCTGAGGGGAGAAGATGGCAGGTTAAGGAGGGGTGTACTTTCCAGCAGTCCTCAGCACCAGACGTAAAAAGCAGGAAGACTGCTCCTCAGTGAGGTGGGTAACTACAGGAATGCGCTGAAATTCAATACCGGACAGTGAAAGAAACCATAGAGACACAGAAAGTCGGAAATTGTGAACATAATGTAAAAATAATATTTTAGAGATGCACCTGCTTGGGGCTGCTGAGGGGAAAGGGGTATGCAGGCAGAGAGGAAAGTGCAGTGGAAAAGATTTGGCTTGGGGGAACCTGTGCAATAGAGAGGGGGGCTGATCTCAATGGACCCAGAGTTGGTGGGGGAAGTTGTAGAAAAAAAGCAACCAAAATTGTGCTGCCCTTGGGTGGATATTTCGGTGGATACTGGGGTCACTGGCACAGGAACCATTTATAAGCACTGTGTGACTGTGAGCAGAGATAGGAGACTGGGAACTCTTGAAGGAAGTTTGCAGATGACCCAGTGGTCACCTATCTTGGGCTCAAGAGTGTGCCTGGATCAGTGTGACTGAAATAGGTGGAAAGAGAATTGTGCTCAGAGCATACAGGCTCTGTATACCAGAGAAAGGGGTTTCCTTTTGTTGTTGGCATCCCAAAAGAGTGATTGGGAAGACACTAATTTTTTTTTTTTTTTTTTAGAGCAGGAAATGTTTATTTGGGACTCCTCTAGCCACACCCTATCTGCCTACAAAAACCATCCAATTAATCCATTCAAGCAGATTAGGGCACTGATAGGTTAAAACTCTCATAACTCAATCTGTTCACCTCTGAATTTCCGTTCATTGTCTCACATGAGCTTTTGGGCAATACCTCATTTCTAAACCATCACATTCACTACTGTAATAACATAAAAACATGCAGTTATCACCATCAATAATTAACAATCATTGCAGATGAAGCATTTGAGAAATCCATCATTTATTTCTGAAAAAAATTTCAGCTAATAAAAAGAGCTTTCAAACCCAATAAAGGACATTGAATAGAAATAACAAAATCAAACTTAGTTTCTCCTACTATACTCTTTTTTTTATTTATTTTTTTTATTTTTTTATTAGAATATACTAATAACCACCAAGCAAGAATTTCTGTATTTCATGTCTGATTCTGGGCAATTCACATCTATAGCAGTGAATGTGACACCAGTGGAGGTTTAAACCCCACACCCTAAAAGTGGTATTTACGGAAAGCCCCTGAGACCCAGATGGGCAGCATCACCCCAGCAACAGAGGGTATGGATCAAATCTCAGTACCCACTGACAGAGTTGCAAAGAACAGCCAAGACTAAGCCCCAACTATGAGAGCTTCCAATTTAGAACTCTGTACCACCCGCCCCACAGAAATCCGCAATCTGCCATCACCCCCAGTCTATTCCATCCTACACAGGGGGATGGGACACTTAGAGCCACTACAACCTGCTTGGCTCCTCCCCACAATGGCTGGCAGCTGGGCAGGGAACACAAAGAAGCTAGACTTAACAACCCCAGCCCTCGCCCTGAGGGTTACAGAGCCAAAGATAGATAAGAGCAATGAAAATCCATCCTTGCCAACAGTTTTGATCACCTCATGGGAGATCAGCCCTTTATTTCTAATTAAGAATTTTTATCTTTTTTCCATATTCCCCCTATTGTTTTACTCAATTTTTGAATTTTTTCAAATTTTGTTAAATTTCGTTTTCTTATTTTTTTACTTTTTTCCAGTATGTGAGATTGTGTGTATGTGTGTGTGAAGGTATGTGCGTTCTTGCTGGGTAGATATATTCAAAATTTGTATGTCAATTACATACATATATAAATTATTTTTTTGAAAAAAAAAGAGAAGGACAGTAAGAGAGAGAAACACATATAAATTAATATATAATATATAAAATAGCTAAATTATAGACTATATTATATAGGTAAATTATATAGATATAATTCATAGTATATATTGATATAATTTTAATTACTTTCTACTTCACCCAGCTATTATTTAGCTTTGGTTTGATTTAGGTGGGGCAAAATTAAACATGGGTTTGAGTTGTTTTGATCTTATATTTGTTTGTTTATATCTTGATTATTTCCCCTCTTAATTGCTTTCTTCACCCTCTTCCCCCAACTAATAACCTAATCTCCCTGTTCCTTCTTCCTCTCTTTTGTCTTTTATTACTTTTAGTTATTTTTATATGCCTCCTACTTTTGGTCATCCTCGGCTACCTATTTCCTGCCTCTCCTCTGTTTACTTTTCAACTATTTCAAACTCTCTTGTCTTTCTACCCTATTTTATCTTTACTTTAAAAAACTATAATCCCCCCATTGGATAGAACTATACACGTTATGTAATTCCTACCCCGTTCATGTTGTTGTGATATTTATTAATACCGTGGATGCTTGCTTTTTTTTTTAAATTGTTGGTGCTGATGTTAAATGTTGTCCACAACATTCCTATACACGTGGCAATTAGTGCTATAGATGTCAAAGTAGACACCAGATATTTATTTTAAGACTATACATCTGTTGCTGACACTTGTGCTATTCTTCGCTCCCCAAGAGAGGCTGGAAAGTGATTGGGACACTTCAATTCACAGAGTAGAGATCCTGCTATTAAGCAATACTCACAACTCAGCCAAGTAACAGCAAATCTCACCCCACACAAGATGTAGCCCCACCTGAACCTCAACAGAACTTCAACACATAGAATAGAGGAGACAAAAACTCCCAATCAACAGCCAGGTACCAGGGAGGAACACTTCTACACATCCACTTATACATAACAGAGAGCAAAAAGGATCACTACAAACAAAAGGACATGAACATAAAAGAGGAGAGGAAATCCAAATCAATTGATGTGTAAGTCCAAGGCCTCTGAAAGCATGAGGAAACGGGCAAACAAATTTCTCCACAAAATTCACAGTCCCCCAACAAAGGATTCTCAGGTATGGAAATGGATGAAATTCCAGAGAAAGACTGCAAAACTGATTATCAAAATGTTCAATAAACTAAAAGAAGATCTAAGAAGTGAGTTAAGAGAGCAAATAAAGGAGATAAAAGATCATTTCAATAAAGAAATAGATACGAAGAGAAATCAATCAGAACTCCTAGAAATTAAAGACACATGAATCAAATTAAAAATTCACTTGAAAGCATCCCTAACAGATTAGATTGCATAGAAAATAGAACTTTAGGCATTGAAGACAGAACTGCAGGTTGTGAAGATAGGGTATATGAACATGAATACTCACCATGCAACAAAGAAAAAAAGACTAGCTCAGAATATGCAAATACTCTGGGACAGCGCCAAAAACAAACCTGAAGAGTTACTGGGAGAGAAGAGAACATGGATATAAAAGCTAAAGGCATTAAGAACATTATTTGAACAAGCTATACTGCATGCCTTCACAAAAGCATAAATGTTTTATCCTATTGTCAACGTATATCAAAGAATAACAAGGGATGATAGAAAGGGAGGAGAAGGGGAAATGTTGGAACTGAGATAAAGCAAGGTACTTTCCAAGCATTTATAAGTATGTCACTGTATATACTATAGTCATGTGTATAAAAAATGTTCTTCGTCGGTATAAGAATTAGGACCCAGAAGAGAAGCAAGGGATTGGGGAACAGGAGGAGGGAGGTAGAGGGGTGTGGGGGAGTGGGGATATTGACCAAATTATATTGCTGTATTGTGTACATCTAGGAATATGTGACAACAAATCCCATCATTATGTACAACTATAATGCACTAATAAAAATATTAAAAAAGACCATCTTCATTGAGAGAGCAACAGAAAAAATTTCCCATATTAGGAATATAATTGATGTATACAGGAGGCATATAGGATACAAAAGACATAAGATCATAACAGAATCTTCCCAAGACATATAACAATCAAAATACCTAACATAGAAAATAAGGAAAAAATATTAAAAGCTGCAAGAGAAAAACATCAGGTCACATGTAGAGGCAAACTAATAAGGCTCACTTTTGGTTTCTTAACTCAGTCACAAAAATCAAGGAGGGGTGGTCTGGAATAAGATGTTCCAAACTCTAAAGGAAACATTTGTCAGCCAAGATTGTTATATCCAGCAAAGCTATCTTTCAAAACTGATGAAGAAATAAGAATGTTCCATGATAAGAATAAACTAAAAGAATTCATTACTATTAATCTGGTACTACAAAGGATACACAAAGAAAGATAGGCTGCACACCAAGGAACCCAACCACAAACCCTGAAGCTCCCAAGCAGATGAAGATCATTAGAAGAGCAACCAACTAAATGAAAATCAAGAAGAATTAATATATTAATTAATTAATTTTTATATTAATATAAAAAACCCAAATAGCAGGAAACAACAAACACATATTCATAGTAACACTAAACATAAATGGTCTCAACTCTCCAATTGAAAGACATAGAGTAGGGGCTGGAGACATGACTCAGCAGTAGAGTGTTTGCCTGACATGCCTTGCCAGGGATGCAAGGTTGGTTCAACATACACAAATCAATAAATGTAATTTACAACATTAAATATAATTAAGTACAAGAATCACATGATCATCTCAATAGATGCGGCACCCATTTATGTTAAAAAATGCAGAAGAAACTAGAGATAGAAAAAGAAACTTACCTTAATATTAAAAAGGCTATATATGACAAACTCCAAACCAATATCACCTAAATGGAGAAAATCTGAAAGCATTTCCTCTAATATCAGGAACAAGACAGGGATGTCTACTCTCATCAGTTCTATTAAATATAGTTCTTGAAACTCTAGCCAGAGCAATCAAGGAAGAGAAGGAAATTAAAGGGATAAAAATAGGAAAAGAAGTCAAATTATCTCTGTTTGCTAATGAAAGGATCCTATATCTAAAAGACCCAAATAACTTCACTAGAAGACTTTTAGAAACGAGAAATGAATTCAGCAAAGTAGCAGGATACAAGATCAACATTCAGAAATTAATAACTTTCCTATTCTCCAACAGTGATTTTGCTGAGAAAGAAAATTATCCCATTCGCAATACTACCTCACCCAGTACCACCACCAACAAACAAACAAACAAACAAACAAACAAAAAACTTGGGAATTTATCTAACCAAGGAAGTAAAAACTACTTATAAAAAAATTATAGAACATTGAAGAAAGTCATTGAAGAAGACCTTAGAAGATGGACGACCTTCCATGAATAGACAGAATTAATCAAAATGGCCCAAAGCAATGTGTAGATTCAATGAACTCTCCATCAAAAAACCAATGACATAGAATAAACAGTCCTAAACTAGAATAAACAGTCCTAAAATTCATTTGGATGAACAAGAGATGCAGAATAGCCAAAGCAATCCGGAGCAAGAAGAGCAATGCAGGAGACATTAATCAAAATACCTGATCTCAAATTATACTACTGAGATATAGTAACAAAATCAGGATGGCATTGACAAAAAATAGACAATGGAATAAAACAGAAGACCCAGAGACAAACCCATACACTTACAACTATTTGATACTTGACAATGGTGCCAAAAATAACTGTTAGAACACAGATAGCCTTTTAATAAAAGGTGCTGGGAAAACTGGATTTCCATACGTAGAAAAATGAAACTAGATCCCTATCTGTCATCCTGCACAAAAGTCAAATCAGAGGGGATCAAGACTTAGAAATTAGATCAGAGACCTTGCAACCGATAGAAGAAAACATAGGGTCAACACTCCATTGCATAGGTGAAGGTGATGACTTCCTCAACAAGATCCCTAAAGCTCAAAAAATAAAAGTAAAACTCAATAAGTGGAATGACATCGAAATAAAAAGCAGAGCAAAGGAAATGATTAAGAGTGTGATGAGAGGAACTACAGAATGGGAGGAAATCATTTCCAACTACTCCTCTGACAAGGGATTAATATCCAGAATATATAAAGAATACAAAAAGCTAAACACACACACACACACACACACACACACACACGTAATCAATAAATGGGCAAAAGAACTAAACAGACATTTCTCGAAAGAAGAAACACAAATAACCAACAAATATATGAAAAAATGCTGAACATCTTTAGCAATCAGGGAAATGCAAATAAAAACTGCACTAAGATTTCATCTCACTTCTGTCTGAATGGCAACTGTCAAGAATAAGAATAACAATAAATGCTGTAGAAGATGTAGGGGGAAAAAGCACACTCATACATTGCTGGTGGGACTGCAAATTAGTATTACCACTCTGGAGCAATATGGAGATTCCTAAAAAATCCAGGAATTTAACAAAAGTAGATGCATATATAAACAGAACACAGTGAATTCACCTTCAAGTGTATGTAGAAAGTACCAATCAAAAATAAACAAACAGTTGAGGGCAGGAGTGGAGGCTCAGCAGTTACAGTGCTTGCCTGGCGTGCACAAGGACATGGGTTCAAACCCCAGCACCCACGTACACAACTAAGTGTCATAGCAACGAAAGCCATGTGAAAAACTCAATAAAAATTGATTCTCTCTGTCTCTCTCTCTCACTGTCCTTCTCTCCTTGAAAAATAAAGAAAGAAAGAAAGAAAGAAAGAAAGAAAGAAAGAAAGAAAGAAGTGAAAGGAAGGTCAATAGAGGAAGGAGAATAAGGAGAGGGAGGAGAGAAAGGAACAGGGACCAAAATACAGTAAACCAAGTGCCATGCATGTGTGATTTTGTCAAAATGAACCCAACTACTGTGTTTCACTATAGTGCTCTAATAAAAAAAGAATTGTGCTCCTAGGGCTGCGCTTGTAGTTCAGAGACAGAGCACTTGCCTAGTCTGAGTGAGGCCCTAGTTTTCAGCCCCAGCACTGCAAAAAAATAACAAACAAACAAACAGTAAAGAAAACAAAATTCATGCTTGTTCTGCACCTCTGGTCTAACCCCTTCTCCCTGCTCCCTCTCAGGTCTGCTGAACCTGTTAGTCCTGTTTACCTTTGAGCTGATTTTGAAGTCTGGAGAATTCTGTAGGCACTTAGCCTGTCCTCTCTCATTTTGCTGGGTTGCTGGTGGCAGCACTGACTGTGTCTTGGGCTTTTGTGGATGTTGGTTTGGTGAGTACTGAGCTTGTAAAGTCGACAGAGAGAAGGCCTGGAATTTGATGGCATCTGTCGTCAACTAGCAACTTCTGAATGGAAGCCTCTTTCCTCACACACCGGCTCCTCTTCTCTATCTTTCTCCTTCTCCAGGTTTTTAATTTAGGTCAACCTTCCCTGGTAGCCACTAACTCAACAAAATGTGTAAGCCTACCACGGCCCTTCCAGCAGGGTTCTGCCTCATTATCTCCATAATCCAACATGGAGATGGGAAGAAGAACACAGCCACTCTCTGAGTGATTTAACAGGATGTTTCAATGATGTATTGAAAATGAACATTGACCCCAGGTAAGAGGTGCTAAACTGATACTTTAAAAGCACACCCTCCATTTCGCTCTGATGGACTCTCCTCCTTAAATCACCGTGTTGTCATTTTTATGATGCCGATCTAGCTATTGAGGCTACAGGACTGTGAAATGTCATATAAAAAAGCCAATAAGAAAAAAATAAAATTAAGTTGCGGGTAGCGTGCATTAGCATTTCAAAAATGTTCTGTTGCATTATGCCATTATTCTCTCTCTGTCAAGGGGCACCGGGATCCCGTCCTCCCATAAAGAGACTGTGCCACAGAATGTATTAGCGCTCTATTCCTGAAACAGCGTGGCGGCTGAAGGGCATAGTTACGATAATGGCGAAATACATTCTGGACTAAATTTGATAGGACACTGGGGCTCTCCGCCTCCTCTGATGACAAAGTCTTGATTGCTTCTCTCCTTGTTGGCTCAGGCCTGTTGGCTTTCAGAGTTTTGACAAATTAATGTTTTCAGCACTTCTGCCCTGGAGAAAAATGAGGAATGAAATCTACCAAGTTGAGGGTCTGACTGGTGTTTCAGGGCATGAGGAGGGTGCTGGGAATCTGAGGCACAGCCACCCCATGCTAGCCTGCCTGGTAGTCTGTACCCATCCCCTCACCCTCATTAACGTAAGGCCCAGAACCACCTGATTTGCTGGATGTCGGGTTGAGGAGATCCTATGGTTTCTATCTTCCCATCCCCCAAAGGCCCATGTGTTAAAGGCCTGCTTGCTGGTCTGTGGCGCTGTTGAGAAGTGGTGGAACCCACAGGAGGTAGGGCCTTCTGGGAGAAGGTTGGGTTTTAGGACGTGGGCCGTTGAAGGGCATGTTGGGAGCCCATTTCTTCCTCTCTCTTCTTGGTGGCCAGCTTGAAGTAAAGAGGTTGAAGTACTGTGTCTCCATGAATCTAATGTGACAGAGCCAAGGGACCACAGACTGAAACCTCTGAAGTCGTGATCCAAAAATAAACCCTTTCTCCCTTTAAGCTGATTTTTCTCAGGTATTTTATTACCATGACAGAAAGCTGACTAACACAATGGGCAGAACCAGCTGGGCCACATGGAAAGCATGACTTAACATAATGGGCCCAGTCTTCAGGATGGGCAGCCTCTGGAAACCTTTACTCCCTTCCCTGGACCTCAAACCAATTTCTCTGAGGGGATCTTCCAAGCTCACTTAGAGTCCAGTTGCTTCCTGAGTTTGGCTTCCAGGCCTGGGTTGAATCAGATGGAGGGACAGAGGCTGTGGAGGAAGTACACCTCATCAACACTTGCCACCCTGGAAAAGCTCTCTTGGTCTTCCTGGTAACTGTGGGAAATGCAATTCCTTCCTGTGATTCTGCATTTGCCAAATTGGGGAAGATGAATCTGGTTTTCCTGGTAACCATTGAGACCATGGCAGGGCTTTATCTGGAATTTTTCAGGAAGCTGATTCATTCCTGAAGTGCCATTGTTTTAATGGAATTTCACTGTGTTCTTATCCAATGTGATGTGCTGAAAAAGTCACTTTACTTTGGGGAATCTTACTTTTTTTTTTTCTTAGAGAGAGGGACAGTGAGAGAGAGAAAGAGAGAATCAATTTTATTTAGTTTTTCATGTGCCTTTTGTTGCTCTGAAAATTGGTTGTGTACATGGTGCTGGGGTTTGAACTTGCATCCTTGTGCATGCCAGGCAGGTGCTGTAAATGCCGGGTCACCGTTCCAGCCCCGGGGAATCTTACTTTAATTTAAGAAGATGCCTCTGCTGAAATGTTTGTAGCATGGGTTTAGGAAGTAATACACTCTTCCCAGGAAGGTGGCCCAGAGGAGGCCACCATGGTCACCCAGGGTGTGGTGAGCACAGACCTGTTCTAAACCTCCTGCCAGGAGTGGCTTTAGTCATTTTTTAAAAAAATGTATTCAACATCAAGTCCAGCAAGTGAGATTCTGCTCTGAATTGAATTTTATTCTTAATGAGATACAAAGTCCCTTCTGTTCTCCATAACAGGGACCTCGAGAGTTTTTATTAGTCAGTGGAACAAAACTTTCACTGTTTTCATGCTTCCTACTAACAGCCTGAATCATAACCTGAATTTTTATGCAACTAATTATAACTGTGACTTGAGCATGAAAGATTTATATGATCAGGAAAGAAATTACATGTGTTATCTCTGGGCAGGCGGGGGCTGAGCTGCGTAAGGAAGTTAATAAGTTTTCTAGGTCATACAAAAGGCACCTGCACCATGCAGCCAGTGTCAGGGCTGGGAAGGGAGGGAGGGACACCAGGGAATCCTTCCTGGATGCTCCCTGAAGCTGCCTTTCTCTCCTTCACCATGCTGAGCAGTCAGCTGTGGCCACAGGGGGCTTTAAATTCCAGGCCTTCTGCCAAAATGACCAACCCTTACTGCCTGCTTCCTGAAACCCCTGCTGACTTGGACAGTCCTGCAAAACACACTGAGGTGAGCTGCTTCATGGGAAACAAGAGACATGGTGGGAAGAAGAAGAGTGAGGGGCGATAGAATCCACCAGGAATGACAATTCTATGATGAGAAGGAAAGCCAGAATTCTAATTTTTGCTCTTTTAAGTTTTATTTCAGTTAAAAACAAGGACTGGGAATTAACCACCTGGCTAAGCGTTTTAGCCCACAGCCTGGAACGAGTGCTTGACTAGAGGCAATGGCTTGTGGAACACTCACTAGAGTGCTACTGTACTGTTGATCTGCAGAAAAAGCCACTTGCTTCGAGTGGCAGTACCGAGGGCACGGTGGAGAGGCGGTGTCCCGGGAGCAGGAAGTCAGGCATGTGCAGGGCCGTGAAGCGTGGTTAGCTACACCGCTGTGCTCGGAGGCCCATGACTGATTAATATACATAGGCTTGTTCATTTACTCAGCATTATGTTTAATCATTTAATTTCGCAAGAGTTTTCAGATCTTTTAATCATCCTAATATTCTTCTCATTGCAACATATTACTAAGCTGTTAGTTCAATTCAATTAAAAAGTGTCATCTGAAGGTAATTTATTCTATGGGCATCGTTAAGTGGGTACCCCAGATATGTCTGTGGTGTAGAGGAATAATAACTCTTCCGATTTTATTAGTCTGTAAACGAGTGCACTGCGTTACCACTAAAGGAGACAGCTCAAGTGTCTGTTGGCACTGACGGGGTTGCAGGTCCCCAACTGTTTCTTTGGATTTTATACTGAGACTTGGAAGAGAACGTGAGGGGTTGGAGTGGTGGCTTGGCGGTTACGGCGCTTGCCCTGCATGCGTGAGTACAAGAGTTCAAACCCCAGCACCACGTGCGCAACAAAGTCTCAGAGCAACGAAAGCCATGTGAAAAACTAAATAAAAATTGATTCTCTCTCACTGTCCCTCTCTTTAAAAAAAAAAAAAAAAAGAAAAAAGAAGGGAATGTAAAAAATGGAACCTTCGGCTAGTATTTATAAATCTCAATTGCCCCTGAAAATCCAGTTTGACTTTCTGATTCTGATGATATTTATCATAGCACAGCCTTTAAGTATCCATATTGGGGGCTTCTTGCCAGGGGTTCCCGTCCCTGCTGCCTTCCACTTCAGGAGTGTGGAGGGGAGGCCAGGGAGGGTTCAGGAAAGCACCTGCCAGGAGCCCACACTGTGCTAGGACACAATTCTGACCTTCTGGTTGCTTTTGAGACATTTCCTCTCCAGTGCACTGTTGTCTCTGGAAATGTGACGCAAAGCCACACATCTAATTTACATTTCCTAGTAGCTCCCCAAATGGTAAAAAGAAACAGGTGATGCAAAAATTTTAATAATATACCTCATTTAACACTGTACGTATAAATGTTATCATTTGACTAGGTGATCAACATAAAAGTTATCTCTCCCTCTTTTCCACACAGGCTTTACAATCTGGTGTGTGCTTTACACTTATGGTACCCCTCAGTTCGGACTAGTTGCATTTTGGGGGCTCAGTAGCCACATGTAGCTAGTGGCTACCATGCTGGGGACATGTGGGGTTTAGGATCATGGGACAAGCATGAGCTTTAGAATCTGACTGGAGATACATCCTGGAGGCCTCAGGCCTGGGTGACTTATCTGGACCTAGAGCCCCTATTGACTGAGAAGGGAGCAGCTGGGGCCAGCATCACCTGGGACATTTGCCTACAGAAACTGGTGGCCCTGCTCTTGCTGTGTGGCCATTGATAACCTCTGAAGTTCATCTCACCCTGAGATTGCAGGAACCCAGCAGGCCCAGGAAGGAGTGGCTGGCAGAAGAAACAGCTGCAAAGTTACAGATGGCCACATGGCCTTGTGCTCGGGTCTTCATGTAGCTAAGGAGAAGCCTGAATCTGTTGGCAGTGAAAGGTGGAATCCAGTCCAGGGTTAAAAAAGGTTGCTAACTGGGGAGCAGCCACATTAGTCTGTCATACTCATCTCAGGAAGGACCCTCTGCCCTTCCACTGGACGACCAGTCATGGGGGCGGGCTCCTGAGTCAGGGAGGTTTGCTCTTCATCCTACTGTGCCCTAGGAGGGAAGATTTATTCGGCAAGTAGAACAGAACACTTGGGACATTAACTCTGGCACTTGGAAGCCTTTCTTTGGCAAATCCCTCACCATGGCCATGGGGTGACAGTTGTTCACAGACATGTGCTGTGGGCAGACAGGGATGTTACTTGACTCTGGTGTCAGCGGCCAGAGGCAGTTTCCATTTTCTAGAACTTTGAACAGTTAATCCCTTGGGTCTCTCCTCTGTCTGGTCCAGCTGAGCTTGAAAAGTCAGGGACAGATAGAGAAACCTTGTGAAATCTTAATGCCCTTCCCTGCTCTTGCAGAATGCCAGGGTTATTAATATCTCTCCCTCGGAAAAGGGCTATCTGTGCTGTTTTGTAAGAGAACAGCAATAAAAAAGTGAAATTAAATTAGCAACTCCGTATGAGCGTCTAATCAATTAAGGTGTCTTCAACTCCATAACCTGTTAACTTAAACTCTGGCCATCTACTTAAGTGGTTTCAAGAAAATAGCAGTATTCCACCTGGCCCCATTTTGCACCCATTACGATAAGAGTGATTGAATAGCTCAGGGCAGAAGGCTGGGAGAAGGGGGCGGGTGGCTTGTGCAGCCTGCCCACGTGACACTGCATGCTAATCCTTTCTCAATACACAGTCCTCGCTCCGGAGCACACACCCGTCTCCCAGAATTAGTCAAATACAATTACACACATGAGGTGGCCTCTCCAACCTCTATTAAATAATAGAAAGATAAAACTGTCGACGGAGGAAAACATCACAAAGAAACTGTGCTTGGTAACAAGGGTACTGGTAACAGCTGCTAACAGTTATTGAGTGCCAACTGTGTACACAACACAGCATAGGTCCTGCTACATAATTTGCATGGTCTGGTGAAGTATAAAAATGCAGGACCCAATTTTCCCAAAAGAGTTAGAATCAGCGTATTATAGTGATGTGGCTTCATCTATGTTTATAGCAGCTCAATTTACTATAGCTAGACTATGGAACCAACCCAGATGCCCCTCACTCGACAAGTGGATACAAAAGCTTTGGTACATATATACTATGGAATACTACTTGGCCATTAGAGAAGATGATATTATGGCTTTTGAAATGAAATGGATGGAGATGGAAAGAATTATGCTAAGTGAAGTATCCCAATCTCAGAGACTCAAGGGCTGAATGGTTTCTCTCATGTGCGGAAGCTAGAATACATCGGGAAGCAGTATGTTAGACGGCTAAGCTAATAATAACTTCAAATTGTATGATTCTTAACGCAACAGGGGGATGACTCCCTAGGATACCTGGAGGTGTAGGGTGGGGGACAGGGTGGGGGGAGGACTTAGGAAGAATATCTAGGAGACTGGAGGGTGGGAATATGGGGGAATTATCTCAGAAGGAGATCTCTGACCTCCAAGAGATATCCATTTAACTCAGGGGTTCTTCTGGGGGAAACAGCAACGTGGGGAACCCAAGCTGGGCATCCATGACATGGCATTAGCCCTGGATAACTAAGTATATATATACATTTGTTCTTGAATGTTTGATATTGTCTCCCCCTTAACTGTAACTCCATATTCATCTAATAAATCAAATAAAAAAAGAAAGAAAAAAATGCAGGACCCATTGTTAAAAAAAAATTGAGAATGTTGAGATATCAATAGCAGAGCATGAACCTGAGTGTGGGGCTGTTCTGACTGCACAGGTGGCACGCGTAGGAGGCTGTAAGTGCATCAACAGGCTTAATTCTCAAAAGGAATCTTATAATACCCTCCCTGTTGCAAATAAGCAAAAAGAGGCTCAAAAAAAAAAAAAAAAAGCTACAGGACATCAGGAATGAAATTTTTGAATGGAGAAGAAATGGTGCGAGGGCTGATTAATCCCCTGCACATGGTACAATTGCAGAAAACGCCAGAGAGCTGCAGCAGGCTGCCCCAGAGTCATGCTGTGAGCACAATTTAATTTCAGGAAAACAATATCATTTGTCCCATTAAATTAATGTTGTTAATTTGAAGTTTATTGGTTTTTCAGTTTGTTTTTATTTCATTTATAAATTTGTTTTAGCTTTATAGTTGTAAAAGAGTGCTATACTTAAGGCATATGTACCTAGTTTTATGTTTGTACATATTTAACTAACATTATACTAAACATAATTTAAGTGAACAGACAGAAACCACATTTCCCCTTTAAGAGGGAGCTGCACTTTTCTCAGGGAGCCACAGTGGGTGTTCACAGCTCTGCCCCTCAGGTCTGTGATGGCTGGGGCCCCAGAGGAGAGGGAGGGGAGGGAGAGTACAACAGGTGGCTTTTATGAGCAGGTGGCTGGGAATTAAAGGGAGCTGGAAGGTCTGTCTCGCCTGACTCCCTTCTCTTTGTTTTTTTTGGGGAGTCCCCAGCTTTGTGACACAGATTCCCAGAGAGTGACCCTGGCCCAAAGGCAGGGAGGGGCCTTAGCAACCCCCAGGACCCAAGGCTGAGGTGGAGGCAACAGTTATGACTCCTCAAGCCTGGATCCCTAGCTGACCCTGAACAGGTGCCTTGGGAGTCAAAAGCCATCCCTCCCCACCCAACCCCTCCAACAATGGCGTGTGTTTAAAGCTAGGAGTGAATACTTCATTATACTCTCAGCCGGCAATTTTACACCAAGATGTATTTCCCAAGGAAATGCATATCAAAGCTTGCACAAGAACATTCAAGGGAGCATTATTTATAATTTTCCTAAACTGGAAACAACTCAGGCATATCAACCGCGGCATGTTCTTACAATGGAATATTATCACCAACGAGAAGGAACAGACCTCTGCCATAGATGAAATGAACAATAGTCGACTCTGGCAGACAGTTTCTTTCTTTTTAAAGAGAGAGTGAGAGAGAAGAAGATAATCAATTTTATTTATATATTTATTTATTTATTTATTTTTATCTGGCCTTTGTTTCTGCTAAGTACTAAGTTGAGTACATGGTGCTGGGGTTTGAACCTGGGTCCCTGCGCATGCCAGGCAAGCGCTCCAACGTCTGAGCCACTGCTCCATCCCCTCGTAGACAGCTTTGAGCAAGCAGACAGACACAAAAGGCTCAGACAGTACCATTGCCCGTTCCTAGAAGAGGCAAAGTTACCCTGAGGTATTAGAAAGGCAGGAGAATCATTACGTTAGGAGGAAGAGGGCAGGGTGAGTGGGAGAGGGCGGGAGGAGGGCATTTCACTGGGAGCATGGTCAGCGGCTGGGGGTGCTCGCAGCTCGCTCGTGTCTTCCTGAGTCCTTTGCTTTTCCGTCAGTGTGTTTTCACTTCATTTGCAGTTTTTGGAAATGACTGAAATATTATCAGACGAGACATGGCTATACACAAAGAAAACTATCTTGCTCTTCCCCATCAGTTCCCATCCATCGTCCTCTAGAAGGTCCTGCCTGGAGGTCAGGGAACTCCTAGGCCTGGGCTGCCTTTGGGGTGGATGCTGCTGCCTCTGGGCTCAGCAGTCCCATTAATGAGACTTACTCTGGGGGTACCTAGGGGGCCCTGGGGTGTTCTTCCCACCTTGTGAAGCCCTGTCTGAACTACTATTAAGGATTCATATATACCCACGACTCTTGGAGATGTGAAGCAATAGAAAGGCTTGTCTGGGGCTAGACAGTGGGCCTTTGTGACAAGGGATCCCAATACCTTCTGGCTAAAAATGCCAGTCCACAGGGGGCCAGTAACCCCTCCACCATCCTGTCTGAAGGTCTACCTCCCCTTCTGCTCCTGGGTGTGATGTGCATGTGTGTTTGGAGCAAAAGGGACTTGGTGGGACCCTGTGTAAGTATTGCAGTAGATCCCAGCACCAAACTCCCCGCTTTCTGCCATGTGTTGGGTGCAGCCACGCCTCTTAGTCCCACACTCTGCTTGCCCACCAGCCACAGGGAGAGTCCTGTTCTTAGGAGCCTGGGCTGGAATTTTCTTTCCTGCAGTCCATCAAGGCTGTCACTAGCTTATGCTTCCTGCTCTGTCATGAGTTGTGCAGGTTTTAATGAGGACTCCCCCAACCCCCAAAATAGTCCAAGGGAGCCAGGATCTGTTCCTCTGCTTTCCCCAGAAGGCTGGCCCAGCGCAGGCTCTGTCTGGAAAGCCCTTGGGGGCCATCAGAGGAAGGCTTCAGGGGAGCACTAAGCACCAGGTGTTGGGCTCAGAGGGATGTGCCAGGAGGAGAGAAGCCCTCCTTCAACATCTGCAGGTCACTTCAACCTGGAAGACACAATTTCCTGACAGTTGGATTTTAGATACAGGACATTAGAGAGGGAAGGATCCTTAAAGATCATCTGATCCTCTCCCTCCCACGGATGAAAAACTAATGCCTAGAGGGCAAGGGAACCTTAGACATATAGGAACTAGCAGCCTTGCTGAGCCTGAAACTCAGGCCCCTAGACTCCAGAACCAGGTGGGGTGCTGGGCATCATCCCCCGGGGATACACTGGCACATGCACTGGGTGGCCCCATTCTTCCCCAGCCCCAGCCAACAGGCTTATTTGTGCCACATGTTTGTAATTCAAGAAATGTTGAGATGCTGGGATTTGTGCAGAAGGAAGTCATTTTCTGTAGAAAAGTCCTTTAGAGCTGACGGTGTGTTCTCTGTATTTCTGGTACCATAGATTGTAGCCAATACTTGGGGACTAGGAACCTGGTGAAGAGGGGTAGACTGAGCCCAGGCTGGCCATCTGCACACATCTCCTAGGAAGGTTAGGGACCCCTCAAATAGGTCCAAGGGGGATGTGAATGTGGTGACAGAGGGCGGTCTACTGAGTATAGTAATGGTCACGTGTGCAGAAGTGTGACAAGATCAGCAAGGGCCTGTGAGGTTTAAGATATGACATGTGGCAGGCATCCCATGTCAACTTGACAGGGTCCTCCTTCTTGGGGCCTGTGGTGGGTTGAATAATGCTCCCCACCTGCCAACAATTCGTATCTACTGGGACTGCAGAATGTGGCTTTATTTGAAAAAGAAGGCCAAGTGGAGACAGAGGAAGAGACTGGGCTTATGTTGCTATAAGTCCAGGAATACAGGGAGCTGCCAGAAGTTGGCAAAGGTCGGGAAGAATCCTCTCCTAGAGCCTCAGGAGGAATTTCTGTCCTTCTAGCAACTTGATTTCTGCCTTCTGTTTATTGAACTACGAGAGAGCACATTTATGTTGTTTCCAGCCACCTTGCGGCAGGCAATTCATTATGGCTGTTCTAGGAAACAAGGCCATTCATGGGGTTCAGGAGAGGTGTGCAAATCAACCCACAGCACCCTCTGGGTCTGTCAGTGGCCATATACACTAGCCCCTGGACAAGCAGTTTGGGGTCCCCTGGCCTACAATGGCCACATTACATAAGCTGATGTAGGTGGAAGGTGGCAGGTGGGCATGGGGAGGAAGGGCATCAGGGAAACCTTAAAAATCACGTCTCAGGCTCAGTCCAGTCCACTCATTCCAGCTGCAGTGAGCTAAAAAGATGCGACCTTGAGCCCAGGCATATATATTTGTGAGACAAATTACTTCCAGTAGTGAGGGGTCCATGCCACTTGGGAGGTGGATTGGAACATGTGGGTGGAAACAAAGCATTAAAGTCATCCCCTGGCTTCTGAAAACTGCTCCTGATGTGGCAGTACTAAGCACTTAACCCACAGAAGGAACCCAAGAAACTGCCTACCAGCAGGGAAGCTCCCCAAGATCCAGGATCTTGGCTATCCTATCTTGTTGCTGGTGTTTCCCCAGAGACCAGCACAGGACCTGGCATTCCACAGCCCCAAAGCCAAGCACCACCTAGAATTGTAGGTGGCTGCCCTTTTTACTCTGGGGGCTACCCACTCACAGCTTCTTGTACCCCTCCGTCCCAGACACACTGGCCTGCCTTCAGACTTTGAATATGCCGGCTCCTTCCCATCTCCAGAACTGCTAGAGAGGAACTACCCAGAACTACCCCAACTACACATCTCCGCTTTTTTCTGTCTCCACTGAAGACTGTAAGTTCCAAGGGCAGGAGCCACATCTGGTCTTGCTCACCATTGAATTCCAGCAGCTTCCCAGAGCCTGACAATGTAGAATGTGCTGGTGACCATTTGCTGGTGAGAAGTGGCCTGCACCCTGTTTCTGTGGGTCTGGGACACCTCCATGGAATCCATAGCTTCCCTTTTCCACCATTCCCACCAGTCAGGAGCTCCAAGCCTGCCAGCTACCTCCTTTGACTGAGATGTTGGCCATGTGTGATCTGCATTACTACTGACCCTGAGGATCATGTGAAGGTCATCTGCCCAGGGTCCCTTGAAGACTTCTGCTGATGATTGCCTAGCCCTCCCCCCTTTCTAGGGAAAAAAAACCCAAACAAACCCCAGGTAAGCTGGATTTAGGAGGCAAATCACAGCAGCACTAGAAGCTGATCTTCCCTGAGCTCTCTGCCTTGCACTCTGCTAAGCTCTCTAAACACATTGTCTCCTGGAACTCTTGGATCCACAGTAAGGAGCCAGTTTACCCCCATCATAAAAATAGAAAACTGAGACTTAGAGAGGAGAAGCCCTCCTACTGTGAAGGATCCCCAATCTGAACTCCCTGCAGGGCACTGCTGTCCTGGTCACAGGGCTCTCTGAGATTTGGGGTAAATAACTGAGATACGAGAATAAAAGGGGACAAGCTCAGTGGGACTGGAGACCAAGGGGAGGTGGCCAGGGAGGGGTTTTCTTCTGAGCTACTAGTTGAGGGTCTGCACCAGGCAGGGCCTCTTGTCCTGGTATTTGGCTTTTCTAGGGACTAGAGATGAGAAAGTCCAGGGAAGGAAGCTGAGGACGGAACGGGCAATGACCAAGTGCTTGCTGGGCTTCTGCTCTGTATTCTGAGAGTCCCCTCTGCCTCGGCGACACTTGAATTCCATCTTAACAGAATTTGCCTGGATGATGGAGAGGGGTGAGGCCCAGGAGGTGGGGATCCCCCAAGCAGAGGCAGCAGTATGTGGCCTTTGAAGGGTGCAGATGAGACGCGGCTGGAGCACCGAGGCACATGCTGAGGGCACAGGAGAAATTCTGGAAATCTTGAGGTCCCAGAGGAATCTTCCCTGGTGTGCTTTGTGTCCCAGGCTAGGGAACCTGCAGCCATTTTGGGGAGAAGCCCCTGGTTCTGGTTCCCTGCCAGCTCACAGTTGCATGGTTCAATTCTAATTAACATTCATGGAATAATTGAATTAAGTAATTGGAAAATTCACAATGCAGAAGGACCAGTTTCCCTCCTGGGGGACCCTTCTTGTGAGATGCATGAGGTACAATCACTGCTCCTAAGGGTGGGAGTAGAGGTCTCTATCCTGGGGCTGATAGACATCTCTTCTTTACATCCTAGTGGCTGGACTGCCCTGGGATCCCCAGCAGAGACTGAAGTCACCTTGCCCACTGTGTGACTGATTCTGCCTGGCCAGTGGGGTCCACCTGAACTTTCACCTGGGCTCAGCACCATTGAACCCTTACTCTCATCCTCTGAATGCCCAGGCTCCTGATTTGGAAGGAACTGTACTAATCTCGTTACCATAAGGAGAAAATAGTCCCTTTACCTGCAGAATAATTTTCTCTGAACAAACATTATAGTCCTGCAAAGCAAAGCTCATCTGACATTTGTCTCTTCTTAAAGAGAGCACCTTTGACACTTGTCAAGTTCTGAGAAATAACTGGTGAGCATAGGGACATGGAATGTCTGTTAGCCCAGGTTGGGGCCCTGGCAGGAGGAGGTGTACCCCATCATGGTAAATATGCCATTGTTTTCTCAACAGATCGCACCAGAAGCCTTCTGCTTGCCTCTGAGGACTGCTCATCAGGACATTTTTAAGAATGGTGGTAGAGGAATTGGGTGTTCCTTAAAGGAGTGATATAGGAACCCCTCCCAGGGACCTCTGGATTGCTAAGCCCAGTTATGGGACAGGGATTGTGTGGGGGAGTTCTCCAAGTTTCTAACAGGGCCAGCTATGGCTTGAGGGTTCAGCTCAGGGAGGCTGGTCCTTGGCTGTCCACATAGTGGACAGTGACATCGACTCTGCCCTGGAAAGTTGTGTGTGCTTTGGCAAACGATAAAGAAACAAAAAGACAAATCTCCCAGACACAACTTGAGAGAGTTGTAGTGCAAGTTCGAGATCCAGGGGATTTCCTGCCCTCAACTTCTCTCTCTTACCTTTCTGATCATGTCAAACAATGCCAAACACCTAGTGGCATTCCTCCCAAGACCCGGGCAGCAGACCCCTGGGAGAAGCAGATTCCAGGTGCTGCTCAGGATGGAGCTGAGAGCAGGCCTTGGAGGTGTTTGGCTGCAAGGTGCAGATGGAGCTGGTGGATGCTTAGAAAACCTCATCGGAGGTTTTGGGACAGTGGGTTGCTGTCACTCAACACTGTGGGAACTGGGGTGAGGACAGGCACTCGGAAGTCACGTGTGATCTGCAAGGAAGTGGGTAAGGGGCTGCTGGCTCACGTCCACCCTGATTTAGTCCTACCTCTGGGAGCTCATTTGCATATCTGAAGCTCTCAGCACATCCTGGGGAGCAAATCTCAGAAGTCAGGTTGCAGCTAATCAAAATGTTGTTTCCTTTAATGAGATCGAATCAGGTCATTAAAAGCACTGTCCTTCGATTGTTGGGAGTGTGACATTCCTTCTTGATTCTAAGACAGGTGTCTCTGGGCTGAAGCAAGGCACGCAGGGAAGTCTGTGGCAGCTGGCAGCAGCGAGAGGTGAGCCTGGTCTTTGGTAGCTCAGCAGCTGTGGCCCTGAAGCTGTTAGCTGCACCTGCTGGGCCAGTCTCCTCCCTGCAGCACCATCACCACTGTCCTCTTCCTCTTTCTTCTCACCTGTGCGGATGCAGCTGTGGGCCCAGCTGTCCCCTGGGTGCTGCTCTGCAGCTGTTCCAGCCAGACTCTGCCTTGAACACTTGCTCTATTTCTTTAGTCCTTGGCCAACCCTCTTGGAGAAGAAGACAGGGGTGTCCAAGATCCAGATGAGCCTCTCCTACCAATCTCCTTCCCAATCTCTTCTTTGAAATGGTTAATAACCTAAGTCTCGAAAATCTGCGAGGATATTTGGTGCCTGTTGTCGTGGAGATGGGCAAATCAGACCTTACCATCCTTGAACAAATTTGTTTTATACTTGCAGGGGGATCCCAGGAGAATGGAAATAAACCCATGGGAAGAGAATCTGAGTAGGACGTCAGGGTGCTGCGAAAGGGCTTGGTAGGGCATGATACCTAATGGGCAGCAGAGGTGTTCAGATTTAGCGAGGTGGGAGTTGGGGTGCCATGGATGGTTCTGGAGCAGGTGGGTACCAGGTGACAGGTGATGCTCTGGACACCCTACCAGGCAGCCCTATAAGTGGTGAAAGCACTGAGTCAGTGCGGTCACCCTTGATGATGCCCCTACTATGCCCAGCCAGGTTATGAGGAGACAGGGTGATCTGTACAAAGTTCATTTGCCCTCTGATTATGAACAAGCTCTTTGAAAGCAGAGGGCAAAGGTAAAAAAAATTATGAACAATGCAGAGAAATTAGAAGACAAAGGGAAACCATGATGGAGATGGAACTGCTAATTTAGCAAACATAAATATAATAGGAATTACACTTCAGTGTCGAACAGGATGGCAGATAAGGAGAATGGAAAACTCAAGAGAGGATCGGCCAGGTGTCAGCCCAGCCTTTCCCTGAAGCTGCCTCTGGTTTCAAAGGCCTTCTCCAACATCAGAGGAAAGACGCTCTGGGGCTGGAGCGGTGGCTCAGTGGTTGCGGGGCGCTTGCTTGGCATACACGAGTATGTGGGTTAGAACCCCAGTACCATGTACACAGCGAAGTCTCGGAGCAACGAAAGCCACATGAAAAACTAAAAACTAAAATTGATTATTTCTCTCTCTCACTGTTCCTCTCTCTTTAAAAAAAGAAAAAGAAAAGAATGACACTCCAGACACTCCAAACCCCCTGTCCACTCCCTGGGCTCTAGAACATCAGCCCTACATCTGCTGTGGAGTAGGATCTACACTTTCACATTTCCTCCTTATAGTTCTAAAGGAATCATGTCCCAGAGTCCTCCAGGGCTGTGGGCAAGTCCTGTCTCCTGTGGCTCCTCCCAACCTCCAGCTTTTAATAATGATTTTTCTCCCCTAGGTATGGAGTCAGCTGTACCAAAGCTCCCCGGCAAGTCAGAGTCTTGGGGGTCACTCAGACCCCCAGGTGTCTGAGCTCAGCAGAATCTGACCTGGCTGTGCCTTCATGGAGTTTGTAGTCTGGCTGGGTGACATGGCCATGACACTGGTCCTACTGCTAAGTGTCCCTAGGTGTGATGTACAATACTTACAAGACAGGGTCTAATCCCAGCTCTACCATTGACTGTGCAATGTTGGACAAATTCCTTAACCTCTCTGGGCCTGTTTCCTGAGGGAAATCATAACAGGATCTGCCTTATAGACTGTCTGTGAAAGTTAATATGTTAAATGTATTCAACATTGTCCCAGGTACATGATGAATGCCTATCAGCTTATATCAGAGAGTGACAGTGAACCCTGGAACTTACAGAGTCCTTCTCAGATCTCTAAGTTAAAGTATATAAAAACATCTGTATTGCGGTTCAGTTTTCTTTTGCAAAAGAGATCTTATTTCTCTGGAGCACAATTTAGAGGCATAGCTACCCTGTACAAGTCTTGGGAAGAACCTTTCTCACCCACAAGCTATGGTTCTCACCCACAAGCTCTGGGGTAAGTGGGTGGGGTCAGTGGGTGGCACCCGCTCAAGTCCACCTCATTACAAAGGGGACCCTCAGCTGCACATCTGAAGCGAGGAAGGACCAGAGGAAGGGGCCACGGGATGGTTTCTTGGCAGGCAGAGCGTTGAGCAGGTCCACAGGGGACAATGGGGATTCTAGGAAGCAGGCCAGCTAGACCGGCAGCTTTTTGGAAGCCCTTTGTCTTCACTCGCAGTGCCTGTGGCCTCTGGAAGTCACAAGGCACACTCACCACCTGGGGGCTGTCGTCAGACTGCATTCCTCCTCTGGGCTTGAGTGGAGCTTTTCTTAATCCCACGGAAGGAAACCTCATGGTAGAAGTATTGACTTTGACATATCTTTCCACCCCTTAAAGCAACCCCTGGGCACTGGGAGACCCTCAGGGCTTTACGTTCACGGGGCCAAGTTCCAGTTATCTTCAGGCAGAATGCAAAGCTTTATATGGTGACTGTTTTACAGAAGACTTTACAGAGGACGTGAGCGCTGCCCCTGAGAGCTGGTGAGTTACAGCTACACTCACACCTGTGGAATCAGCAGTGGGTCCCAGATGCTACAGGCATTGGCCTGCGATGCGGGCAGCAATCTGCATCATCCCTTTATTAAGAAGCAGGTGCTGCATCCCACCCAGCTCAGCCCTGGCCCTGCTTCTCCCCTGCCCAGAGCTTCCGATGGCTGTCCCTGGCCTGATGAGGGAGGCCTCCACCCTCTGGCTGACCTCGCCACTGCAGACTCCATGCTCTGGCCTTGAAGGAGCTCCCTATTTCCTCAATGAATTCTGAACCCTCAGTGTCTTTGCTCATACTGTTCTCCCTGCCATTCACTCCAATCACTCATCTCCTCCTAGAAGCCATTGCAAGGTCAAATGCCACCTCCTCCATGGAGCCTTCCAGGACTTCCATGTCACACACGCTCTGCATCGCCTCCCTACCCCGCAACCTTAGAGAAGCAGAATGGAGCAGTGGAAGGCCATGTGTGTTGGAGTTGGAATTGCTTGGATTTAGTCCCAGCTCTGCTCTTGCCTGGCCTCAGTCACCTCACCTGCAAAATGGGGATAGTAATAGTACCTTGTTCAAAGACTGAACAGCATAAAATATAAACTAAGTAGCACAGTGCCTGGCAAAGAGGAATGGCTTTGTGAAGAATACTTATCTTTCTTAAAAATGAAAAGATTGACTTATTTTTAGTATCTCAGTCTCATTTTTTTCCTTTTTTATATAAAGAGAGGGACAGTGAGAGAGAGGAAGAGAGAATTAAGTTTTTATCTAGTTGCTCTGACACTTTGCTGTGTACATGGTGCTTGGGTTCAAACCCATGTCCTTGCGCATGCCAGGCAAATGCTGTAACTGCTGAGCCACTGATCCAGCCCCCTAGCCTCACCTCTTAATGACTGCGTACTCCCTGAGGCTGAGGCCTTGTGGAGTCTGCAGGCCCAAGAACAGTGTTGGGGATGGGCTTCAGGGGACCTGTGGTAGTGAAGAGGCCCATCTGTCCCTGGGATTCCCCATGGTGGGTCAGGGCCCCAGATGCCTGTGGCAGCACAGCCGGGCAGATTCGGCACCTGCACCTCCAGGGCCTGTCTGGGTCTGCCCAGGCTCCACTCCCGCCCACTCCTTGTATTGAACTGTCTAACGGGATGCTGCTGTTCATCAGGAAACAGTGTCACATTCAATATCCACAAGACCAAACAGAGAACCTGCTTAGCCACAAGCAGCTTGAAAACTGACATCGTCCCAAGACTCCGAGCGCTGTAGCAAGAAACTCATGGAGACAGGCACCAAGATTGTCACGAGCCTCCCCGCACCGCTCACCCCTGCAGGGCTTTTCTGAGCAGCAGGTGGTGTCTATGGCCTTGCTCTGTAGGCCTATCTGAGTGGCAGCCCATGTCAGGATACAGTGACAGCACCAAAGGGGACATCGGGGACTAAGGGCCACTTTACCTCTTTGATCTTGTGTCCATTTTGAAATCTGTTCCTGGATCACAGAGACCGCTGCCTGTCTTCCTCCCAAAGGCCAACGTGGGAATGTGTCAGTGGTCTCTCTCCATCCTAGGGGTGGTGCTGTGCCTTTCCTCCTGTCCCTGCAGCCTGGGCTCAAGGAGGCACCAAGTGTTCTGTGAGGGGCCCCCTGGGCGAGGAAACCCACATATTGTTTGCCACTCTCTGATGGAGCATGTCTCAGGAGCAAGGTCAGCTCGGTGGCATTGGTCTCCTAGATGCCCCTGGGAGCTGGAAAAACAGTGGGGACCTTGGAGATTGCAAGGTCTGGAGTCCCAGGGTCTGGCAGGACAGAGTGGAGATAAGGTCCCAGTCTGGCCTTGATCCATCCAAATTCAATAGGTACTTAAAATGAATAAATGTATGTTCTCGAACCCTCGCTCCTAAGCCTTCCTCTGCATCTTCCTTTCATCTTGAAGCAGAGCCCTCTGTTTCTCTCTATCTAAATCTACCCCATCTTTAGTCTTCAAGGCCCAACCCAGGCCCATCTTCCTCCAGGAAGCCCTCCTGACTTTCACACTATTTCCAGAACAGTTATCCTGCATGAATGATCAGATGTATGTCCCTTCCCCAACTTCAAAGCTGATAGAAAAAACCTCAAAGTCCATTTCAGACACCAGGAATGAAAGGCCCTGTTGACAGAGGTATGTCATGCTGTTATGGGTACCTGTCTCCCAACTCACCTGTCCTGGCACCAATGTAGCCCAATATTCTGTTTCTAGAACGACCTCCCAAATAGCCCCCATCTCTAGGCAGGCAGCTCCACCTGATGGTGCCCTGTCCTTGTAATGGGCAGGAGGGTGGAATTTAATTCATCTGGCAGAGTTATTTATTTTGATTCTTTTTGACTGTCAGTTCATTTGACGAGAAACAGAAATGGAGCAATGGCTTCTGAAACAAAGGGAATTTTGTCTCAATTGCATTGATATTCAAATGGATGAAATAAATTTCAGTGCCTTGCTGAGTATGCCAGGAGCGGTACCTGAGTGTGCAGGGGGTGCTGACGGCCCTCTGTCCCCAAGAGAGTGGCCAAGATGAAAAATGAGGCTTCAGAACAAGCCTTTGGCAGTCAATCTGTTAAGGCAGCCGCGCAGGCGCACCACTGGAGGGACTCCATCCTCCCAGCAGGGTGTGCCCCCTTGCAAAGGCAGCTTGGTGATTAATTATCCAGTATCACGGCCCAGGACTAGGAAGAGGAGAGTGAATAAATAAGATGCAATTTTATCTCTGCATGCAGCAGGCGGGAAGCAGGTGGGACTGTTGGGGGCTCCTAGTGAACAGAGTGTTTGGGGTTGCTGCAGTCAGCGCCGGCAACCTTGGCTTAACCCCTCTGCTGCCAGCTGCAGAGCCTGGGAAGCTGGAGCTGGAAGGCAGAGCTCCTGTGGGGCCAGGGGAGGCCCAAGCCTCCTCTGCATGGAAGCAACAAAAACCTCCAGCCTAGTTTCCCTCTTAGGACAGCTGACTGTTTCCTGGCCCTGGGGCAGGGGTCCCGCATGGGTGACTGGGAGGCTCCCCAGGAGTTCCTTTTTGGCAGGGTCTGTGGGTCCCCGCATAGACTTCTGAAGATGCAGGCATCCTGGCTAGGTAGCTGTGATGGGGGTTCACCAGCATGGGGCAAAGCAGGAGCCACAGGGGTCACTGGGGAGGGCAGCACCAAATTGGCCCCCCATGGGCTCCTCATACATGGCTCAGAACACTTAGACATGGCCCAGACACGGGGACAGTTGCCAGGGCTGCAGGACACTTGACCTTCACCTGCCGTCACTGTACGCTGCTTTCCTTCACCATAGAAATCTGCAACGGGACCCCTTTGCTGTTTTCTGGCCAGCCAGCCCACAGGCAGCAAACCAGGCCCAGCAAGCCCACCATGCCTGTCCGCCTCTTAGCCATGCGTCCACATCTCCAGCCCCTGCCAGGCTTGGTGCCTTCCCCCACTGCCACATGCAGCTTCTCGAAGACTCAACCTGTCCCCTGGAAACATTTCATCTGATTACAAATGAAGTGTAATATAAAGAGGTGACAGTGCGTTACTGAGACAGACACAGGGCAGGCTTGTGGGGAAGGACTGAGTCACACAATGTGTGGTGGCCTTGAGTGATGATCAAGTGTGGGGGGACACTGGGAGACAGCTGAAGACCTGGAAACTGAGGAGTGGAGGCATGGATGGGGCATGACCCCGCGGAGGGTAGAGTGTGGAGGAGAGAAGCTCATTAGAGTCTCCAGGAGGCCCTCTGCTGTCTCTGTGCTTAGGGTTTTCCAGGGACACGACCGTACTCATCGGTTTACACATGGCCCATGGTGGCTTCATGCCGTATGTTAAATACTTATAATGGAGACCCAGTAACCTCCAAGGCCTAAAATATTTGTTTCCTGACCTTCTACAGAGCAAGTCTATGGAGATGGTGCGGAAAAGAAGTGTTTTAGTCAACTTTTTTCACTGCTGTGACCAAAAGACTTGAAAAGAACAATTTTAGGAGAGAAAAAGTTTATTTTGGGGCCCAGGGTTTCAGAGGTCTCAGTTCATAGTTGGTCAACTCCATTCCTCAGGGCTAGAGTTGAGGCAGAACATCATGGTGGAAGAGTGTGGCAGAGGAGAGTGGTTCAGGACATGGCCAGGAAGCAGAAGGATTCCACTTACCAGGGACACAATATGTACCCCAAAGCCACCTGGCCAGGTACCCACCTCCTCCAGCCACACCCTGCCTGCCTTCGGTTACCACTCAGTTAATCCTTATCTGTGGATCACGTACTGATTCGGTTAAGGCTCTCATAACCCAATCACTTCACCTCTACACTTTCTTGCCTTTTCTCACACATGAGCTTTTAGGGGACACCACCTATCTAACCCATAGCAAGAACTTATTTATGAAGAAGATGGAGAAGAGGCAGCCAAAGCAGGGAGGCGAATGGGTGTCGAGAACGGAGGTGAGTGGGGCTAGATCTGCAGAGAGGTCACATGGGATGAGGACTGAGCGTCCACTGGCTATGCCACCCAAGGGCCCTGAGTGACCTTATAGGCTTCACCTTCCTCATTTATGCAGGTGTGCAGTGGAAGCAGTCAGGGAAGGGGACAGCCACAGATAGAAGAGCCAGAGACGAGGTGAAGGCCATAGAGCCGAGAGGCATCCTTTTAAGATGCTGGTTATTTTAGGGAAGAGAGGACCATAGGAAGGAGGGTTCACCCAGCAGAGCCTTCAATTTCAGATCTAACCTTTGAACTGGTCTCTAAAACCTCTGCATGTACTTTCCTACCTTGGTTACAGTTGTCCAGCCACTTTCAAAGATGTGGCCTTCCAGGTCTCACCCAGGCAGGCCCAAGGCAGTGGGCCTGGCCTATGGAGGCGTGCAGGGGCAGAGCAGCAGACCTGGGCAGGGCCTGGGGATCAGCTCACCGATTGTTTCCCCTCTCCTACACCCAGTCCACCCAGGGTCCAGGAAACAGGTCAACTCTGTCAAGAGGCTGTGCTGTGCAGGCTGCTCTGACCTTTCTGTTCCTTCCTTCTGGGCTGCCCCGGCCTATGGGCTCTGTGTGGCCCCAAGCTCAGATACGATGGACATGATGGTGTCTCCTCCTCTGGGTCCCAGTGCCGCCTCTGTGTGGCCCCTCCCCACAAGTGACCCCCCGCACTGTGAGAAAGGGCTGTGGGGCTGCTGTCCCTGCCTGGCACAGTCCAAGTCCCCTGGCCAACTCCAGGAGGGCTCCAAGGCAGCCCCCAGCCTCCTGGGTTGTGCTGTCACATCCATCACAGTGGCCCAGGGCCAGCCCGTGAATAAGGAAAAAAAAAAGTGTGAAGTTGAGTATCAAACTCGTAGCTTGAAACTCTCACGTTCCCTGAGATGAGATGATTCCCATTAACAAAACACCTTCATTTTCAGAAAATCCATGTTCACAGCTTGCTTGTACAGCCTGCCCCCACAAGTTATGATTTATATTTTATTACAAGGTGAAAAGAGACAAAAAAAAATCCTTCTGGGGGGGGGGGAAGCCCACTGACTGTTTACAGCAACTCCCAGGGTGTCTGATTTAAAGGGACATTGTCATCTTTAATGTTTTCATCCAGAGGAATTAGAGAGCACCACCACGGTAATTTAGAAGCTCCTGATTTAGGGGCAGCCTCCGTGGTGTGGCTTCACTGTATTTCCCTTTTTATGGTTCCAGAGAGTATTTTCTGAGAGATAATAATGTTGGGTGATATTTTTCCTTTGTCATGTGGAGACTGGGGTAGAAAATTAAAATAGGTCCTTTCTTCCTTCCTCTCTGAGGGTATGCTGTGGATCGGGGAAGACTGTCACGGGCCACCTCCAGCCACTTCATCTTCTCCAGGCCTGACCCTACGTTTTGGTGCCCCCACGGCAGAGGCCAGGAAGCAGGCCGCCATCGTGGCCCAGCAGGGACCCTCAGAATGACCTTTCACTGTTCAGCTCCTTGGTTTCCCCACTGAGTTGCTCACAAGAGCCTCTCAGTAGCATCTTCGTGGTGGCCATTTCTGCTGCCACTGGACCTAGAGGTCCAGGTCCCTGGTGAGTTCTCCAGCCCTCGGTCTTCCCTAAGGGTCTCCAGGTCAGTCCTTGTCTAACTGGCTGCGATCATGCCCTTGCCTGCTTCTGTGTCCCCTGCCGAGCTGAACTCTGTGGCTTGGGTCTGGGGCTCATAGCACGGAATGCTATGCGTTCCCCTCAGTCTCTGCCCTTTCCTTCCTGTGTCACAGCTAGACTGTTTCCTGGGTCAAGTATGACCACCTGACCAAGCTCTGGCCCAGGGAATGTGTTGCAGAACTGTGCACAGTGCCTCCTGGATTCAAGAATCTCAAACTTCTCTCTCTGGGCCTCTGTGTATGGTCCAAATGCAGGCTAAAGGAATCCGAGAACACAAGACTAAAGATGCCTGGGTCCTTGTGTCACCTCGTGACACCAGTCTTGAACCTGAATGAAGAAGAAATCTTGGTCATGCTATGTCCCTGAGATGCTGGGGCTGCTTGTGAGTGCACTTAGTCTCCCTGACTAACATAACTGTCCTGTTCACATTGTAATCTGGCCTTCTAGCATCTTCCATTTCTTTCTTACTTGGCCATGACACAGGTGCATACTGGCCCCTTCCCATCTGCACTTTTGCTTCACACATTTGCCCTGACTAGAATGCCTTGCCCACTCCTGTTCCTGCCACGGAATCCCACCCATCCTCTGTGAAGATGTGGAGGATCTTTTTGATCAGCTGCGTTCATCCCGGCTCTCAGTCCCCATGGCGCCCTCTCAGTAGTCATCCCATCCACCTTTTGCCTCATCTTTGCATGTGTCTTTTTGTCCCATAGGAGACTGGATTTCACGGAGGCAGGAATGAAACCTCACTTACATCCAACTCATCTATGTTGGAAGGTCTTTGTGTAGTGTCCAGAGAGTCACTTGAGCTAATTCCAGTTTCCCTTATTGACTTTTTGATGCCTCAGTTCCTCTTCTGTAACATGAAGATCAAAAGAGGACTCTGCTCAAAGCACCTGCTCTCAGGGAGAGATGGAGATACCTGTGCCTGTGCCGTGTCCAACTCACCATCTCTCTTTGCTGCAGGCAGCTGCTGGCTTTGGGTCACTCCCTACCTTGTTTCTGATAATTGTCACCTAAGGCTAACAATATTCTCTCTGGCATGCCTCCTGTGTTAACACTTGGTGATTTGAACACCCGTGTTGATCACCCTCCACTCTTCACCGATATGTCCATGTCCTGGAGTCTAGACACGGTCATTGCAAATAATGGCAGTCAAAAAATCCTATCTTCACACACTTGCTTTCTGATCACCTCCCATCTCTTCTAGTTAATCCAGACTCCACCAATTCTTCAAACCTACTGAGATCCACAACCTAGTGACCAAATATTTAATTGATGACATTACTTCTCCTTCATAAATGGTATCACTTTCTTCTCACCTAGCTCACTTTCCATTCAATTTAAATCACACATGTGCAATTCCCTTGCCCTCTCTTGACAAACTCCAGCCCTGGTGAAATCTATCTGGGGGTGCTCTGTGTTGACATCAGTATGGGTGTGCATGGCTGGGGAATGCCACCCCCCTCCGACTGACTTCACTTTGAACTCAAGTCTAGGAGTCTCAGGTGAGACCTTCACATTGCCCAGTGACCACGGCACCATGTAGCTCTACCACTGTCCCCCTCTCCTCTCTATCCAACTGCTCCAGGGCTTCTGTTCTTCTTTCAAGTTGCCACATCTCCTCCCCTACCTTGTTTCCTGTTTCACTGGGAAAACAGGACAAGCTCCCACCCCACCTACCCACCTTTTTGTATCTTCTCTCATGCTCAGGCTTCTCCGTTAATATGGGTCTACCAGCCAGCGTGCAAGGCAACCCCTGCACTAGGAACCACACTCCATCCCCCTTTCCCCACTCTTCCTCCCACGCCGTCCACTTCCCCCTTTCTACCTGATGATTCCCCCCAACATACATGCTGCTACTCCTGCATGCTTCAAAAGAAAACATTTTGACTTCATTATCCTGCTAAAACTTCTTCCCTATTCCTTTGTTCTTCATCTCAGCAAAGCCTTAGAAGAGTTCCCTGTACCTACTGTCTTCTCTTCCTCTCTTCCCACTCTTTCTTGAACCCGTTCTAATAACACTTCTGTACCTCTTCCCACGCCACTCTCTGGAAACTACTCTTTGAGGTCACCAAAGACCTCCAAACTATGAACGCCACACTCTTTTCTTTGTCCTCACCTCAACTAGCCTTCCAACTGGTACAGCTGGCCACTTCCTTACTCCTTCTTCTCGGCTCCCAGGATGTCCCTCCCTGCTTGTCCCCTGGTTCTTCTCTTGATTGGTTTCCTCTCATCCCCCTGACTTCTGCCCATTGGACACTCTTGGGGCTCAGGCTTGGGCGTTCTTTGTCTACAGTCACCCACTCAATGATTTTGTCCAACCCCATGGTTTATTCCCACATTTTTTATTGGTGCATTATAGTTGTACATATTGATGGGATTCACATATTCATACATGCACACAAACCCACCCTGAAGCTTTAAACGTTGTCAAAATGCTGAGGACTTCCAAATTCCACTTTCAGCACAGACCTTTCCCCTGAACTCAGCCCTGCGTACCAACTGCCTCTTCAACACTGCCACCTGGGTGTCTGATGGCATCTCAAACTCAATACATCCCCAATTTAACTCCTGATCCTCCTTCCCAAACCTACCCAGTCCTCGTGCCAAAAGCTTTGGAAGGCTCCTGGTCTCCTCTCTTTTCACATAACCATTGCAACCCATCAGAGAATCTCTTTGGCACTACCCTTCGAGATATATCTATAATCCAACCCCTTCTTACCACATCATGCCCACCACCTTGGGCTTGGCCACCATCATCTCTCGCCTGGATTGTCATAACAGCTCCCAATTCATTTGCTTTCTTCTTTTGTTGCCCTGCTACAGTCTTTTCTTAAAACAGTAGCCAAATGGTTTCTTTAAATTATAAAGCCAGATTGCATCACTCTTCAACTTGAGTGACCTTGTTTTACCCAATGTGAAAGAGAGACCTTATGCTGGCTTCCAGGAACCCCAGAACCACTGATCACACCCCTCCTTCCCACAACACTCCAGACACCAGACCTACTGTTACTTGATGGCTGGGGATGTGTCATCCCCTGGTGACTGGATGGCTAGGGCTCTCTTCTCTTGATACTGAGCTCAGATAGCCTTTTCTGGAGAGGACTTCTCTAAACTGCTGTATTTAAATTTTGCTGCCCACTGCCCACCTGGCCCTACACTTCCCTCTGAATTATTCTCCAAACGCACCTGTCATGTTCTAATCCAGGGGCTTCTGGAGTACATCTGGGTCTCCTCACTGCAATGGAAGTTCCATGAGCATGAGGAGTTTTTGCTTTGAACCCTGCTGAACCTCATCATCTAGAGCAGCACCTGCCAGAAGGATTTGTGTGAATGGCTGTGTGCTATTTCCAGGGGATTAGGGGTGGGGGCCATTGTGCAGACTCAGTTCTGAGGCCACACGGTGGGACATGCTGACTGTATCAGGCTGCCCTACAGAATCAGACCCTTTGGCGGAAAACATCTTGAAAAAGGATTCTCTATCAGAGCTGAAAGGATGATTTTTCATGCCAAATAATATCACCGAAAAATGATTTTGCACTAATGTGGCGTATCCAGCATGTGGGAATCTCAAAGCATTTTGCAAACGTGTATTAATTGAGTTTCACAACATTCCCGACTGTCAGAGGAAGAACCAGTCTCCTGATTAGGGAGAGAAAATGACTCTAGTTTCATGATTAAATCAGGCACAAAGAAGCAGCATGTGAGCCCCAGGATGCCAGGAGCAGAGAGGGTGCTTACACCTTCCTCAAGACATGGGTGGCATGTGACCTCTTCAGATGGGGGTTCTGGAGCCACCATGCCTGGTTCCAAAACCTTGGTCTGCTGGATTATAGCTGGGTGACCATTGGCAAGTTATTTAATCTCTCTGTGCCCTGGTTTCCTCACCTCTAAGATGGGGATACTCAGAGCCACAGATGCGTAGGGCTTGGACCATGGAGCCTCAGAAAGTGTTTGCCAAATTGGTCAGGTCCTTAAAGCTTGTTCCAGTCATTCACAGACTTCACTAGCGGGCAGACTCTAGAAGCTGGGTGCCTCTGTTGGGACAGTCCTTGTGCGACAGGGTGCTGGGGATGGAAGTGGACACTCGTGTTGAGCAGTTCTCCACCCCTTATCTGGATAGATCCCCTCCCTCTGCCACTGGTATATGCAGGGCCAGTACCTGCCAAATTTGAGATACCCAAGGGACCTTGTGAAACAGATGCTGGGGACAAAAGAGTCTAGAGTGGCTTGAGAGTTCAGCTAAGTAGGTAACAGCTCAGGGTGTGAAGCCAGACTCCTGGCTTCAAGCCCTGTCCTGTGGCTCTCTAGGTCTGAGTCATGAGCAAGTTAGTCAAGTTCATGGTGCCTCTGGGACTCGTCTATCAAAGGGATAATGATAGCTCCTCCCTCATAGATTATTGTAAGGATTAATGAATTCACTTAGAATAGCTTAGCATCAGCTATTAATGCTGTATTATTACCTGAAATTAATTACGCAGCTTGTGAAGCAAGTGGGGCAGCATGCTGGGAGCTGTGATGCTTGGCCTCCAAGCCGCGGTACTGTGTGGTGGGTGCTGTGTCCTGCAGCAGGTGTCCACCATAGGTGGCCTTCCTGGCTGAACTGCTTCCTCAGTAGGCAATCTGTAGACTATGTCACCACTCTCAGGGCCCAGATGAGAACTTGCCTAAAGCAGATGCTAGGCTCGTGTGGCTACATGAGAGCAATTCATCTGCAGCATTTCCTTAAACTCACATTTGCTTAGAGCAGAAGCCCAAGAGCTTCCTAAGTTGTTGGTTTTGTGACTTCAAAGACCATGGCTGTCACAACTGCAAGCTTCCTCTAGTAAATGAAGCTGAGCTGCTTGATATCGGCTGGGGGTGTCTTAACTCACTATGGGAGCTTGCTGTCCTCTGCAGACACCCAAGGGACAGCTGCTTGCAGGCCACTTGCCCCCGTAACATCAGCACATCCTTATCTGAGGATGAGGAACAGGTACTGGCCTCCAGGAGGCCATCCCTGCACACCGGGGTGGGTGCTGAGGCCTGGGCCAGTGCCACTGTGGCTGTGCCATCAAATGGACCACACTGCTCCCCTATGATGAAGACCATGTCCTGTACTCTGGGCAGCTTGGGAGTTTTTTGTTTGCAGACATCACAGAGCCAGAGAGGGCCTCAGCTTCTGAGACATTGTTCTTCAAAGCAGTAGAACTGGGTACTGTCAGTCCAGCGCAACTCAGTCCCTTTAATGTTTGTCTGCTCAGACTCCGGAGCCTGTGAATATTTCAGGGCTTGACAAGGGCAACTTACAGAGTGCCTGGGGCCTGAAGTCTGGCAGCCAGGGATCATGGGCTTGGCCTGGGTCCATGCCCTTCAGGCAAGATCAATAAACTCTCTTGACTTCCAAAGGAGGTGGGCATAGGAGCATGGAGAAGAGCCCATAGGGCCAGATATCCTCCATCCCTGCTCCTAGGTCCATTTAACCCTCCTTTCCAATACCACTGCGGTCAGACTGTTACTTAGCAGCATACCCAGCTGCTTTGTGTTCTCCCTCCTCCCTATGCCGCTTTCCTTTCATACCGGCTGTTTTCAAACTCTTCCCAGGTGGTGAGGCAGGGAGGCTGTTCATGAATATTCCAAAGTGGACAATCAGCCTCTGAAGAATGGAGCTTAGCCTCCAGGGGACCAGAAGCCCTGCTTAGCCCAAACCTCCATCGTTAATCTAATTTAGAGAATGCAATAGAAACATCTCAAGTGAAAGCAATAACAGAAGCTGCCCTCCCAGAAGGCAGCTCTGCAGGGCCTTCCCAGCTTCCTACCACCCACATCACGTCTGGGATGTGCACACCTTTGGCTGAAAGTAAGGGGTGGTGGGTACTTTGTGCTTGGGGCAGTTTTAGGAGAGTGGGACCCAGGACAAATGAATAGAACTTGAAACTCCAAACCCTCAGGTTTCAAGGGCCCTTGGGGAAGGCAGGGCAGGCAACAGGGTGGCCAGATTCAGCCTCACCTCTTACCTATTCTGCACCCTTGGCCCAGAGGATGTGATGCAGGCCATGTGCTGACCAGGGTCTCCCACAAGGTGCGAGCCTGATTGCTCCTGGGTCCATTTTTTCACTCAATAGCTGCAGATGTCTGTGGTTGGTGGGGGTGCTTGACAAGTGGCAGGAGCTTTTCTCAACGCTGAGTAATTTGACCTCTAGTCCTCTTAGGCCCAGCCCCTGACTGGTTCCCGAATTTGTTGTCTATGAATCAGCCACAGGTTGATTCCGCTGGCCCTTAAATTTCCCACCACGCCCTGAGCACTAAATGATGGTGGTGCTTGTGGCCCAGTATAGCTGCTGTCAGCGCACTGCTCAGCCCAGGGAGAGCTCCTCTGATAACTGTAAGCCTTCATCAAGGTGTCAGGAAATAAGCCCCAGGGATGGGTGCTCTGAACATACCTGAAAGGCAGTGATGTGACCTTTGTTTCTAAGCTGCCACTTCCCTGACTTCAAACCTACTTCAAAGCACCAGCATATTCTAAGCAGTAGACACAGGACCAACACTTGGGCTGACAGGGTGGACAAGAGGAGTGTCATACCAGGTGCACACCTGTAATCCCAGAGAATCGGGAGGCTGAGACAGGAGGACTGCAAATTCAGAGCCAGCCTCAGCAACTTAGTGAGGCGCTAAGCAACTTAGCAAGACCCTGTCTCAAAATAAAAAATAAAGGGCTGGGGATGCAGCTCAGTGGTAAAGCACCCCTGGGTTCAATCCCTAGTACCAAAAAAAAAAAAAAAAAAGAAATCTTCTGGAAGTACATTTACTTGTGGGAGCTGAGAAGGGATTTACATAAGATGGGTTTTGTAGTTTAGAGGGAAGCATACTCCATGGGGGATCCTGTTCTGAATAATAGGTCTGTTCCTTGGGGTACCCCCTTCCCTGTGGAGCTGGAGGCCCTGAAGCTCTGCTCAGCAACTGCACATCAATCTGTGGGACAGGAATTCAGCTCCTATCAGGATGTCACCTGAAAGGGATCCGGTAACATGCATCTGAAAGCACCCTCTCCAGGAGTCTCACGGTGGATACTGGTACTGGGCCCTGCCCCGTGCTGCAGCATGAGAGGGAAGAAACGACTCCAGAGGTCCTGGATGGAACAGGAGCTGCAGCTCTGGGAGCTTAATGTCACCCCCTGCTCTAGCTGGTCTAGAATTGGAGACATAGCTCTGAGGTAGGCTCTGCAGTCCCTAGCCTCCCTGGGCCTCAGTCTCCTCGTCTTTAGAACTGGAGAGGTGCCACCTGCCACACGCCTCATGCAGCATCTGGCCTGCAGGGAGCACTCAGCAAACAGCGGCTCTGGAGAGCCATTAGCAGCCGGCTGTGCAGGCTCTGTCCGAGGAGGCTGGAGAGCGTCTGGGAAGCTGTGAGCCCAGAGAACAGGGGCCCTGTGAGAGCCCTGCGCTGCACCCCGCCCGCCCACCACCTGTGGAGACAGGGGAGCATCCTCTGGGCCCGTCCACCTCCAGCTGGATGCAATTTGCAGTCTCAACAGGTGCACAACAGTTGTTCTGCCTGAAGCCCCTGTCTGAAAACAAAATGCCCACGCCATCTGGAAAAGAACACTCTCTAAGGCTCAGCAGCCGGCTGCCTGGGGCTCACCCGCCGGGCTCCCTGTACCCTCCCTGGATGGATTTATAAAGGAGCAGGCTGCTAGTGGGACTGTTGCTGAGGTGCTGAGGTCTGGTTGCAGTTTGAAATGCTGACTTAGACCTCTTTGTGGTGGTGGCCAAAATGGGGTGTGGTGCTCAGCTCACCACCCTCAGCCCACAGCAGGGAGAAGCTTTGATTCCCAGCAGTCACAGAGGAGAACCAAACTGTTTTCCTGCTGTGCCTCTGTCCCATCCAGCCTGCGGTTCCACAAACTAATTATGAGTGTTTGCTTGTCCCAGTCACAACAGGACCCTGCAGATCCAGAGATGCCACCAGCCTTCATATATGAAGGCAGAAGCCTGGGACCCCAGAACCCCATCACAGTATGTGTGAGCTAAATAGAACTTGGGGCTCGGAGTATGTGGCTACCCACTCTACATAGAGTCAGAACATCGGCTCTTCCATCACTGGGAAACACCTCCTATGCATTTATTCTGCTCTCTTGCTGTGGTCCCCCTCCTCCTGCTTCTCAAGAACACAAAGAGCCAGAGAGACCCATTGTTCCCCCTCTGACCTTGCAGGCCCGGCAGACAGGGAAATCAGATGGTCCAGACACATTATTGCAATGCACATGTTAATCCCACTCTACTTCTTGGATTTGAGCCTCCTTGCAGTGTCCTGAGAGCATCTGGGAGGCATTTGGGGAGGACTTCTCAGATGTCCTGATGTAAAGGTAGCTAAGGGTAACATGGCACTGTTGAGGGGAAGGCCTGCTTTGCGGGTAATTGGGAACACGGTAGGGAAGCCAGTGGGGCCAAGGGGTGACTGCATGTTACGTGGCACCTCTCTGCTAACCCAGGCATCAGCTCACAGAACACCTGCAGAATTACGGTGGGCCACCAACATGACTGGTGCTGTGCTTGGGGAGCAGCATGACACCCTGAGTGTTCTTTCTTCTCTCTTGAAATTGTCACAACCATTTTGAATCTTTTCTCTTTATAATTAAAAAAAAACCCAGCCCATTGTTGTCTTAGTCCTTTGGATAAGCACCTACTATGCAGGAGGCTGAATATCCTCCAGGTGAAAGTTCCTGGCTTCTCTCCCTGCCCTGCGGACCTTATCCTCCAGCTGACACAAATGTCCGGAGCACTAACATTCTGGCCTGCTCTTAGAGGCCTCCCTTCCTTCCTTTTTACCCTTCTTGCCTCCTGCATTGTCCTTTGTGCTGCAATCTCTGGTGACATTCTCCTGTCCCAAGGCCTCTGCCTGTGTTCTAACCACCTACCCTCCCTGCCTCAGAGGGAGGGCCAGGGGAACGGCTGAACTCCTGGCCAGGGGAGGTGTCCTCAGCCTCTGGGGCTGACAAGTTGCTCCCTAAGGGCTACAGTAAGGGAAGGGCCAGCGAGCCATTTGGGGCTTTGGATGTCTGGAAAATCTAAGGTGGATACCAGCCCATGGTCTGGGATTTCCGACCTCCCACTTCTCCACTGCCTGAGTGTCTTCTGCAGGCCTAAACAACTGCCTAGTTGTTGCTAGACCACCTGATGCCTCTCTCTGCCTATCTAGGGCTTGTCTGTCCCCAAGGTGTGACTTTTCAGACAGTTCCTTGGCAGGGGCCACCCATGATTAATGGCAGTGTCCCATGGGAGTGAAGTTCTTCTTACCTCTCCATTGGTCCCTAACTCAGGACACCTCTTATGCCCTGTGCAGCCCACAAGCTGGGCCCTCACAGTGCTGGAAGAGGGGTCTTGCTGGGCACTGTCCCAGAACCTGGGAAAAGGTGGCTGGAGAGGAAGGAAAGACCAGTGAGGTAAAGGACAAGTGACTGCCCCAAGCATCCTTCCTGAGCTTCGGGAGAGTTTACCTTTCAGAAACACACCAGATGAGGCTTCCCTGTGCCTCAGAATGCCTGGAACAACTGGTTATCACCAGGTGCCTCACAGTCCACACCTCCTGCCCCACGCTAAGGTGAGGGTGCTCCTGGTAGGCCAAGAAGACAGCAGGCTGGGGCTAGACCCTGTGTTGTGCTAAGCTTGCTTCCTATGCTCTTGCTTGGATCCTGGAGGCAGCCTTGGCCACATAAGAAACTTCTTTGAGATCTGCGGTTTGGATGGCTCAGCCATTCCTATCTCAAGTCTTCCCAATGCCATGATCCAGGGGAGCAAGCTTAGAAATTGGAAATGTGACCTTCAGGGCTTAATTGCATGTTGAAATCCTCACAAAAGCTTTGCAAAAACTCTGAGATTTACACGGACAATACTGTGCTATCCTGGTAAAAGGCTGACATTTCAATCATTCACTCTTTATATCTTTGTAATGAAATTCTTTGTTTCCTCTGCAGCCTCTTTAAAGTATTTACTAACATTCAGCAAGCTCTCTGTTCCATACAAAATTTCAAATTTCTCCATGGTACATAAAGTCAGGCTGGGCTGTGTGGCACACCAACATGAGACTGTTTTGCAACCCTGGACCAGGGACGGACAAGGTGTCTGACTACCCCACTCTGGTCTCTCTCTCCAAGACGAAGGTTTTAAAAAAATCATCAAGGAATCATATTTTAATGAGTTTTCTTTGCAATTTATATATAATAGATTTTCAATAACAACTTGTAATTAGTTCATTTTCTGCTGTTCAATTGCTTTGTTCTGAGGCCATTGGCAGCTTCCAGCTGGGATCTTTAAAAATGGAAATGCTTGAAGACTCAGCTCTAGAGAGTGCTGGTCTCAACACACCTGTTAGGAGGAAACCCCTGGAGACCAGAAAAGGCAGTGTGGGTCTGAAACTTCCATGTTGGGGAAGGAGGAAGAGAAGGAGGAGGAGGACCTGGTACAGGAAAAGAGCCAGCAAGCACCCATTCTGGCTCAGAATCAACCCTTCCTTGGTGTGGAGGGAGACACTGTCCCACCCAGAGCTCTAATGCATGGATGGGAGCCCCATTCTTGCCACCCCTGCTCTTCATGAGTGTATGACACTCACTCCCTGCCCAAGGGCCACCAATGGTTTTTCCAGCACCATGGGGCGGCTGGAGGGACATGCACCCCCTCAGCTGTGTTTCTATCTCCTTAGGGCAAGGGAGAACCTAGGAGGCCAGAGACCAGACCCTGGGACCTTGGATAATAGCCCTGCTCACTTTCATTCCTGACAGTCATTACTGGAAAGCTTCAGAGGCCATACCCAGTAGTCTGCTGATACTCAGTGCCCTCCTCGTGTTTTGCTTGGGCACGTGCAGTGATGGGGGCTCACCAACCACTCTGGCAAGGTGGGGGTTTGGTTGGGAAGAGTCCTCCCCCAGGTCTAAGCCAAGTGGCTGCTCCCACCACCAGCTTCTTGACCTGCGTTTCATGGCCTGGGCTCCCAGCTGTCAGCCGCTCCACCCTGGGGACTGCATCCCCACTCACATCCTTTGCCCTGTGCAGTACACACTGCCCCTACCTGCCTGAGAAGCCTTTCGCCTTGTTCTTTGCCTAGTTTTCTCCAACAGTGCCCTCAGGTCTCAGCTCAGAGTCCCTTCCTGACCTCTCTGTGGACAGCTGGTCCTCTGGCTTAGTGCCTGCTTTGTGTATTCATCTGCCTTTCTGTTTCCCAGCTGCCTCCCTGCCAAGATTACAAGCTCCCTGCAGTCAGGGCCTGGTGCCATCTGGCCCACAGCTGTGTTCCTGCCCTGTGCTTGCTAGATAGTAGGCTCGGTGAGTGTTTGTTTGTTTATTTGTTTGTTTATATCTTTTTCGTACCAGGGTTTGAACCCAGGGGCACAACCACTGAGCCACATCCCCAGCCTTTTTATATTTTTGATTTTGAGATAGGGTCTCACTAAGTTGCTTAGGGCCTTGCTAAGTTGCTGAGGCTGGCCTCCAACTTGCAATCTTCCTGCCTCAGCCTCCTGAGCCATTGGGAACAAAGGCTTGAGCCACCACAACTACTTCTGTGAGAGTTTGTTGACCTAACGCTGCCTTATTGTCTTTGGTTTTCCTCCTCTAAACCTTCCCATATCAATTCCTGTTCTTTGCCCTCATCAGGCTCCTCTGAAACACTCTGGCTGGTGACCTGTCCCTTGCGTGGCTACTCAGTGACTTGGTGCACACCAGCTCCCTGGCAGACTCCCCCAGGCCTTGGGCAGTGTTCTCCCAAGCACAGTTCTGCATCCAGTGATCGGGGAGCTTGGGCTTCCGTGCTGCATGGTTTGTTCTGGAAGCTGCCTACCAAGGCCCAGCTCGGGGCCTGGAGCTGCCAGGGCCTCCAGTTTTCAGTTGAGCATGTTGAGGCAGAGGCTTCAAGACCATAGGCTGTGCTTTCCCCTGTGTCATTGTGACAGGGCTTGAGGTGGGAGGGTGGTGTGAGGGGGCTGCACTGGTGTGTTTTGGGTTTCCAGGAGCTGAGCACAGAGGAATTACAAATCCCCTCCCAGGAATGAGGTGCGTGGATCTGCACAGCTCATGAAGCTCAGGGAGGAGCCAAGGGAGGGCTGTGTGTGGAGCCCCACAGCCAGCGTCTACATAACCTGTGGGTGGCGGGAACTGTGCTGAGCAGGAGCGCTTATCTCCGTGCACAGTTGTTGGGGAGGTGATTAAGCAGTGGGCAGGCAGCCTAATGGCCTAACAGCACACCTATCCTGGGGAGGCCTGAATGGCCAGTGAATGGCCCTGCAAGCAGGATGGGGCCTGTCTGGGATGAATAGCTTTAGTCCTCATTAAGGCATCATTAGCTCATGCGGGAGGCAGGGACACCCCAGTCCCTTGGGCAGCAGATTGCAAATGTCGGGGCTGCCAGGGGCAGCCATGTGGGGTCTCCCCCTGGCCTGCCCCAGGTTGGCGATGCTCCATCACCAGGGGCCCAGCAGTGGGCCTCCCACAAAGCCTCTTCTCTGAGGCCCTCTGGAGACATGTGAGCACTCTTTGGAATCCAGAGTCATAGTCATATCACATTCAGACTCCTGCTTGGCCAAATATATTTCTCCATATCCTTCATTTTTCTCATAGAGCTACATTTACCAAGGGCTTCCCGTGCCAGACCTGGCATGGTAGTGTGAAGAACAAAACAGCCTTGGTGTTCACGTTGCCTGGGGTGTACAGTGGGGAAGGACAGTGATGGGCTGGGAGAGAGGGGACACACATATTTTCATAGTCACCCTCACTTCCTCTATCACTGACCTGGCTAAGGTGTACTTTAACACTTACCATATACAGGGTATCATGCTAATCACTCTGTATAAATTATCTTGTTGAGTCCTAACCCTATTGGTGGTTATTATGCCCATTTTAGAGATGTAGAACTTGAAGCCAGCTTAAACTCTGGTAAAGAACTGTCTCAAGCCACACAACTAGTAAGTGACAGAAAAAGGATCAGTGACAGAAAAAGGACCCAATCTAGGTCTGACTTGGACTCCGAGTCCACACTCTTCACCACCAGGCCCCAGGATTATTCCTACGTAGATATAAACTCAGAGCTGTGGACACACAGAGGAAGGGTGGCTTGGTCAGGGGAAGAGAAATCCAGGAATACTTCCCAAAGGAGGAGACTGTTAAGCTGGGGTTGAAGTTTCGGAGAAAGCGTTTTGGGGTGAGTGAGATTCTCCTCACTGGAGAATACAAAGGAGTTGCAAAGTGAGCTTAAAGGCATGAGAAAGTTCTGGAATCAGATGGTGGGTACAATCCTGATTCTTCTGCCTGCTGGCTGTGTGACCTTAAGTTGTCTGCTTACCTTCTTTATTTGTAAAAGGACAGAGCACTCAGTGCTGACACACGTTAAATGCTAGGTATCTCTTTATACAACTGGAGTGTTAAGGGCCCATCACTACTACGGCAATACTGATGAGCGAAACCTCTCCTGCCTCAGGGGCCTTTGGCAAGCTCATATGGCAGGTTTCATGACACTTCCCTCTATGCTTGAAGCAGGAGACCACCCCCATCTCTGTCCTTGGAAGAAGGGCAGGAGGTGAGACCTGCGCCTTCTCTCTTCCAACTTTCAGTTTCTCCTTGGGCCGCTCCACTTGAACTATTTTGTGCTTTTGAGTGAATGAGGGAACCAGCACGGTGGTTCCCTTTTTTTTTTGGCTACTTCACTTGCAAGACCTGTGTGAGGTGACCAGTTTCCTCCTCTGAGGTTAGGGGAGGTCTTTGGCATCAATGAATTTGCTGTCAGCTCAAACCAAAGCCAGTGGCAGGCACTGCTCGCTGTCCGATTTCAAATCTCCAGGTACATCCAGGTGAAAGTTTTGACAAACCCCATGCTATCTACAATCTTTCTATGCACTGTTCACAGCTCAGGAGCCAAATGGGATGGGATAAAGCAGCACCCTTGTCATTGAACTCCCTGTCCAAACTCACCTTACACAGGTAAAGAGGCACATAGATTTGGGGAGCGAGGATGGCTGCCACCTCACACCAATAGCACAGTGTGGCGTGAGCACCGGTTGATGTACTGCGTGGAAGCCTGGACGGGAGTAGGTATTATCCATCTGGAGGACGATGATCAGGACCATGAAGCCACACCACTTTGCAGCAACAATGGTAGACAAACAGTTCTAGCTTTACCCGGTGACCATTCCTTCTGAGTCAGAGTTGCCTTGTCTACAGACAACTGATCAGATTAAAATACCATTTTCCTTTCTGCTTGCCTGGAGCTTACAAGCAGAAGTGAGGGAGGGGGTCTGAGCCCCACCCTTCCAGTGCTCAGTGGTCCTGATGATCCAGAATGTTACCATGGGAAGCCCTTTATCCTGCACTGCTAGCTGCTTAGACCCTTCCCTCACATCCACACATTCGCTGGGGTTGGCCTCGAAGGATTAATTAAAAGGACAAGTATCTTTCTAAAAAGCAGACAAAACTTATAATGAATTTAAAGAGAGAGAAAAAAAATCCTTACTTAAGCAACATGTTTTTTTCCCTGTGAACCCAACCTGAGTACTCGGGAAAATGCAAAACATGCATAATTGAGAAGCGTTTTAGATGAGTGACTTCTGGATTAATCGACCGTGATGAACAAACAGGGCTGGTGCACATCTTGTTCACTAACCACCTTGGAGTCAGGGCTGGGTGGCTCTGCTCCTTGCTTGGGAGGCTGGGAAGGGAGGGCGGATGGGGGGTGTGCATGCTGAGAGGTACCCCACCTATAGTTCCTAGACAAGCCTATGATCTCCGAAGCCAAAAGCATGCTTAGGTGATAGATAGAAGTGAGAGGCCATCATCATATTTCATTCTGGTCACTAACAGGTGACAGGTGATTGGGAGCCTTAGCTCCATCAAAACAGAAAGAGATAGAATTGATTCCCATGGCTAAGGCATCTGCCCTACCCTGGAGGGGGTCACCTGTTCCTCAGCGCCTGGAAGGAAATACAGCCCTACCTTGAACTAGCTGAGCTGAGAATGGGCAGCCACCAGCCATGGGATTCCTGGCCTTGTCCTCAACCAGCTGCAAGACGATGGCAGACACTGGCACAGGGAGGGCCAGGCCAGCTGCATGGAAGACCCGATGTAGGAAGCTCTCTGCCCCCAAACTCAAAAACTTATAAATACAAGTCACTTCTGCAGGGAAAATACCCGCAAACCCAATATCCTTTAGTACAGCAATGAAGTCTGCTTCAAAAGGCTATTGGGGACCCAGCGCAATGTTGCATGCCTGTAATCCCAGTGGCTCTGGAGATTGAGGCAGGAGGATCACAAGTTCAAGGCCAGCCTCAGCAATTTAGCAAGGCCCTAAGCAGCTTAGTGATAACATAAAAAATAAACCAAAGGGCTAGGGATGTTAAATGTCCTTGGTTCAATCTCTAGTAAACCCTGCCCCCCCCCCCAAATAAAGGGCTCTATGACTGGAGTCACCTTGCAAACACCATCTTGGGTACTTTGCACCCAAGGATCCTGGAAAAATAGAGACCAGAAAATCAAATTCCAAAGTTTTATTTGCTTCCAGCCTATCAGCTCCAATTTTTAAAATTAAATCCAAAATTGTTGCTGAGATGTCTGAGATATGACTTTTTTTGGATTTTAGTGAGATTCTGTTAATGTCCATAGATTGCTGGGCAATAAGTTGTACCTACATGTCTCATTTCTATTACCCATTTAAAATTCACTGAACCATAAATCTATTCCCACAGCTATGGAAATTTAGTTTAGCGTTCTTGTGACTTTGAAAAACCATTGATTCCCTATGTTCTGAGTGGCTGCATGTCAAGCCCATGTGCTCCCAGCAGCTACATGTCAAGTCCATGTGCTCCAAGTGGCTTCATGTCAAGCCTTTATAGCTGGGTTAACTCATTTTGTGGCTTCCTTAATGGCTGTGAGTTTACATTTTATTGCATATCTATTATTTGGGTTGGGTTGTGATGAATGGTTTGGCTGCCAGGTTCAAAACAAGGCCAAGGCGACAGCAGTGTCTAATTTGTGTTAAAAATGATGATTATAAAGCTTTTCAAATATCATGCAGGAATGAAGGGAGCAAATACCACACTGCCCTGCCTGAGACATGGGGGCTGGAGGAGAGGGCAGATATGCCCATTTCTCTAGCCTGGCATGTTTAGGATGACCTTCATTAGGGAAGCTGGGGGAGGCCTTCTCTTTCATCCTAGGCAGTAGGGATTCTTTCAGTTCCTCCAGAGTAAAGCCACAAGCTTGCAGTATGGCCCCAGATCCATCCCTGGGATGGCACAGAGGTTGCTGTAGGACCAGGTACCAGGATGATGCCCAAGAAGTCCCATTTTCTGGTTAATGATGCCATTGTAGGACATACGAGTAGAAATGCCTGCTGTACCCCCTACATTCCTCAGCCTGGGGCTCTGGCTTCTAATGCACGCTGACATTTCTCTTCACCACTCTTTTGGCAGAGCGGTCTGAGCTCAGAAAGCATTTCTAGGAATGCATTTCCGTCCCCAGAAAATATGCCACTTCTCCCCTGGAGGGCTGCTCATGCTGCAATCCGCCCTAACTGAACCCTGCTATTCTTGTCCCTCTTTTGAGGAGGTGGAATCATCAAGGGATCTCAGGTTGGGGAAGTGGATGGAGAAAGTAGTGCAGGAAACAGGCACCAAGGACAGGAGGAAGGATCCATCTAGTGACATGCAGGTCGCTGCTTGCCCACAGGCTCTGAGAGAAAGAAAAAGCACCCCTGCCCCAGGGGTGTGTATGGTATATATTTCTGTGGTAAGAAGAGTCCCAGCACAGCTGATTTGAAGCTACTGGTTATTCAATAGTTTCCTTGAAAAATTCCTGATAATTTTAACAATCAACTGTCCTGAACCAGGTCTAAGGAAACATTCTAAAACGTAGAGATTTCTTTTTGGGAGTAAGTTTCTTAGTCCACATTGCGGGCACCTCCTGCATCAGGAAAAGCCTCCCAGTCATTCACATCTTGGTATGAACTGATATAAGCAGATATGAGTCTTACTAGAGGGCAGGGAGGAGGAGGATAGGGACTGAGTCTAGTCACTTTATATCAAGCAGAGTCCTGGAATTCAGGGTTGGACTTTGGCCTCTGGTACTAAGTGTGCTGTGAACTGGGAAGTTCCCCCTCCCCTCCACCTCAGTCACATAGGGAAGAACCATAGTTCTTTCTCTCCCTCTGTCATCCAAGTACCTCTTCCATTTGCCATAAGAGCCCTTCTTGCCATGGAATTGCACAAACTCCTTCTCAGGCCTTGCGAATATTTGGAATAAAAATAGCTCAAAGAAATATCAATGTGAAGAGGAATACCTTTCTGAGAAATGAAATTCCAGGTAAGGGTTGGGGCTGAGGGATGATTTCAGATTCTGTGGTTCAGGGTACTCAGTGCCCTGGCGGGCGGGCCCACACCCATATCTCCCAAGGCCAGTCTGCAGGTGGGGCTGTGAGTGTGCAGGTCACCCCCAAGGGCATATGACCTGCTCTAAGTAGAGCCTGAGTGCCCTCCAATAAAAAGGGCTTCATTCTCAGGGGCCAATAATGTTCCCTTGTCTTGTTTGGTCCCACCATCATTCCTGTCCTTGCTCTCTGGGGCTAACTCTTGCAGCTCACACCTCTGGGAAGTGCTGCCCCAGCTCTGCCTCTAGTTAACATAATGTATTGGAAGATCACCGCAGGGCAAAGTCACAGGTCCTTGAGATAGCCCATCCACACACGTGGTGTGCACCAGGGCCACCAGGAGGACCTCCTCCACAGTCACAAGAGCACCTGTTTTCTGTGCTTTTCCATGGATCCCCTGCCTTTCTTCAACTTGGACCTTTCCTCTCTATTATCCTTGGGTGGTGACTGCTCTCTAGTTCTGTTTGGCCAAGCCTCCAATCCCCCTGCAGGGTTTTCCCCCAAGAATTGCTCCCCAGTAGGGTCAGGCCACAGCCCAAGAGCAGACCTGAAATCTGTTCCCTCCATGTGCAGTCACAGAATGCTCCCCACAGCTCTGCTTCGGTCATACTCCTGAGTCCCTCAGTGAGGAAAACCTTTAACTGAAAGGAACAGGGTGAGCCCTTCCTGCCCCCACCCATTTTCCTCTTACCCTTTTCTTATAGCCCAGCCTTGCTGCAAAACAAACCCAACCCTTTCACCTATCAAAGAAGCCCACCGGGGGACAAGAGGACAGACTCCAGGCCCACCACCACTGCAACGCATGAGCATCTGCAGAAACGAGCCCCTGAACCCCCAGGACCCCATACTGGGGCCTGACTTACGGAAGGCTGTGTAGAATTCGTGTAGGGTCAGGGAGCTGTCACTGTTGTAGTCATCAAATCGAAGGAGATCTCCTGGTGTGCACCCCAGAAAGTCCCCATCCAGGTCCTGCTCCTTCAACACGTGCTAAGGGGACAAGGCCAGAGCCACAAGTGAGTTTAATGTCACAGGTACAGCTGGAGAATGGCGCAGGCTGAGCAGGGGCTTCAGGGAGGCTCAATGGGCCTTGTGGAATGCCTGAAGCTCTTTGGTTTTGTCTTGTCTGATCCTCTCATTTTATAGATGAGGAAACTGAGGCTCAGAAAGGGAAGTGACTTTCCCGAGGTCACAAAGTAGCTGGAACAGTCTAATAGAGCTCATATCTGCCCTGTCTCTGTCTGGGCAGACAGACCCCAGGCAGTGTGAGATGGGAAAGATCTTTGTGGCCACCTGGTTTACTCCTTTGTGCTATTGATGGGGCAAAGACAAGAGCAGGGATCTGATCAAATGAAGCCACCAAAGAATAGCTGAGCTCAGCATGGGGTACGAGGTCCCCTGGCTCCCACTGTACAGCAGGGGTGGTCACGGCTCCATTACTGCATCCATCAGTCCTTCCCGCTGTCAGAAGAGTCCCTCCTAGCCACAGCGCACCCCCAGAAAGGGGCAGCCACATTGACTAGGCCCAAGCGCCATTCTACTGGCGGGCCCTCGGGAACTCCTTTCAGGCCATGGTCTGGGCTGCAGGACACAGACACTTCCTCCCAAGCACGGCCAGCCACATGCCAAAAGGTAACTAAGGGTAGGGATTTCAGGCTTCCTCACTCATCTGGAGCTGGAGGCAAGAGCACAACAAAATATTCAGAAGGAAATCTCAGAAGAGAGGAAATGATTTTATTTTGAAGGGGAGAGGAAGTCAAAGGCATTTTCTCTCAGCTTACCCTGTTATATTAAAGGCAATTTAATGTGATAATGTTAAAAATATGACCCCTCACCCAGTGAGGGAGAGTATTCGATAAAAGGGAGATCAACCGTAACACCTGAGATCAATCTTCCAAAGACGGAAATTTCCCTTTGTCTATTTCTGCATTGGAAATTGATTAACTTTTCACAAGAATGACAAGTTTTTTTCCCCTAGCGCCTTTGATTCAGTGTCAGGGAAAGGCCCACGTTAGCTGGGCTTTGCTTGGCAGATTTATGAAATGGACTTTAAATATATTAAATTTTAAAGAGGAAATCGTAGTCCAATTACCATGCTTGTTAATGGCTTCAGATGCCTCGGGCCACGTCTCTGCTAGGTTAGAGTAATATTTCCAAGAAGGTTCTGTCTACCTGGGAGCTAAGTAGACCTGGGTGCCTCTGTCCAGGACAAGCTGCTGTCACCTGCCCAGCATTGCTCCCTGCACAGCCTGTAGTATGGGGAACCACCAGGTTGTTCTTCCTGCAGGTAGCTGGAACTCACAGGACCTGGGTGTTCCCAGAGCAGCTCAGGTCACCTGTGGGTCCCTGGCGCTGCCCTTTGGGGTGTTAGCCAGAGCGGCGGCCAAGTGTTGACTGAGGTGGTGGCCTGCTGGTTCCCTGGAGGTCATGGCAGCAAGGCCTTGGGATGCTTGGGTTGCATGTGCTGCACAGGAGTGGGTGAGCAGAGCGGAGTCATCTGAGAGTCCCAACGTGCTCCCCGGGAGCAGGCTTGGGCCTGGCTGGAACAGAAGACCCTGAGAGCAAGGAGCCTGTGCCCTAGGCTCAGGCCATTGGTTTCTGATGTGGTTTATAAGGGTGCTTGCTTTCCCTGATGACCTTGAGAGGACCACATGGAGCCTCCTCCACATTCTCAGGGTCATCCTCCCGGGTTTCACCTGAGTTGTCATGTTCTAGCCAGTGAGCACAGCCAGGGCAGGTTGCTGTACTTGCTAGAGCCTCAGTTCCTCATCTGAAAATACCCGTGAGGTGGGATAATAGGAGTATCTACCTTACAGCAGAGGATGGCTGAGAGGTCAAGGAGGAAATAATGACAAAGAGGACATGATGGCAGTAATGGTGCTGACCCCTACTGTTTGTTGAGAACGTCCCAGGTGCCAGCACTATGCTAAGCACATCACGCATCTTAGAGCCTTTAATCCTCATGGTGACCCTTCAAGGCTCACAGATGAGAAATGGAGGCTTGAAGAGAGTCTGCCTCCCAAGTCCCACTAGCATGAACACACTGAAAGTGGCATGTGACCTCAGCTCGGCTCTGCAGTTTGTATTCTCAGTCCCTACTGAGACTCAGTCCCTACTGGGACTCACTCATGCTTATTAGTCATAGGCAAAGGACCTGGCTCTGTGCCAAGCCAAGGCACTCCCCTCCCCAGTCCTTCCCAGTGACCTGCTCACTACCTTGATGTGGTCACTGTTCCATGCTTAAGATTCCTCTGGTGTCAAATGTGGGGACTCAACCTTGTCATCTCTGCTCTGGGTGGCCACTCTGTGGTCCCAGGGGAAGAGCTGCCCCCCATGTGCTCCAGGCCTGGGGATGCTGACCTCACCTCCTTGCTTATCTTTGCACCTGGTTGATGTGCCAGGCTCTTAGAATAAAGCCAGCAGGGCAGAAGCAGGAACGCAGGCCCTTTCAGCCACACCAGCCTTTGGCCATCAGGACCCTCTTTCTGGCTTGCTTTTTGTGTTGCAGATGCTGACTTGTTGCTGGACAGGTGTGCTGAGTTGGAACCCACAGTCTTTGGGGAGGGAGGCTAGCCACAGAGTTCTGTGCAGATGCCTCCCCGGACAAACGTTTTTGGGGTGGACTTGGGGATTCCTGCAAATAAAAAGGCTGGGGTTTGGGTTGCTGATATTTTGCCACCAAAGAATTGTGTTGTCACTGGACAGAGGACTTGGGGACCCTCAGGGTAGAGCTCCAGAGGTGTTTGCTGGAAACCAAGCACTGTTTCCGTTTGATGTTTCTGCTGAGGAAAGTAAAGGACTCAAGGGGAACAAGTTTGGTTTCCTAATGAAAATATCAGCCACCAGCCCCTCCAGAGCAAGTGAGTGTTTTGCCTACTGCTCGACAGGTGTCTCAGCTTGTTTGTAAACAGTGGCTGAAGATGGCTAGTGGGAAATAAATATAACTCTGTTTGGAAGTAGTTCTCAGAGGTGTTGATTACAGGCTCTGCAATTCCCAGGAGGGTAGGAGAAGGGCCTCCTTGGTGCCCTGTGACAGAGATAGTTATAAACCACGGTCATCTCATGATCTCTGCATCTCTTCAACATATGTGCAACGGAAAACTGGATTCTTTATCACTTGGTTCTCACTGAATACTGCGCCTACCTGAGCCAGCTCAGAGCTGCTGACGTGGCCGTTGCCATCAGCATCCAAGTCCTTAAAGAGAGACTCTACTAGGAGACGCTTTTGGGAAGCAGGGTCTTGTCTGCTGTCCCCTTCTTGGGGTGGCTGCTGGTGAGTCTGGAGTGCCAGGAGGACATTCTTCAGGCGGGCATAGCCGGCCATGGTGCATGTGTCACCTGGAAGAGAAGATGGGGTTGTTACAGTAAGATGTATCCTTTGATGAGAGAACATTTTCTCCACAGGGCCTTTCATTCATGTCACTTGCAAGTCGTCACTGGGCATTTACTGTGTGCAGCAAATCTCGCAACTGTAGTAGATGGGATGAGACTTGTTTTTCCGTCCACCCATCCATTCTACGAATACTAGGGAGCACTTAATATAGGCTACATGTGATGCAAATGCTCCAGGGAGCCTGTTTATCTGTCCCATGAATATTTCTTGAGCACCTATTATATGAGAGTAATGCCAGATGGAACAGGAAAATTCTTCTAGCAGAATTTACAGCGGTAGCCCCACAGCAGCTTTAGGAAAGCCGGCCCCAATTCCGTTTGGTAATAGCTCGCTTTTGTCTTAATCCTACCCTAAAGGCCGCTTTTGACTACTTGGCCTCATAGATTAGGGAGTCTTAGTTAACAGGACTAATAAGCCTTGCTTAAGGTAATTAGGTGCACCCCCAGAGCTGGATTACTTGAAAACAAACGTGTACACACATCCACGACCAAGAAACAAAAGGAGCTTTACGAAATTAAACCCGAAGCGCACAGCCCGTTCCTCTTAGGCCTTTCATCACAGGCGTGTTTGCTGAACAGCATCAGAATCGCACAGCGTTTTGGCAAATGAGGCCTGTGATGCACTGTGACAAGACATAGTTTATCTTGCCAGTGACGGGCCACTAGGATGAACAGCATGCAGGGCAAAGCCCATAAGCTAGGGCTGGAGGGATGTCACAGAGCAGGGCAGTCCCTCCTGCCTACTTCCCCAACTCCCTGGGGCTTGGTGCCTTTCCTGCTCCTGGCTTTGCTTGATCCTGGAGGGCAGGTGTGGGTCCTCACCATCCTGTCCAGGTTGAATGGTAGCTGGGAACGGACTGGGTAAGGCCTAGCCCTCTTCCTTGAATTTCAAAGCCAGTTTAAGACACCAGGGAACAGCTCAGGGTTGGAGAGCCAGTAGAAAGCAGTGCTGGAGAGCGTGGGCTCTGGGGTCCCCTGGGTTTGAGTTTGAGCTTCACTGATAACTGGGCTGTGTGGCCTGAGGCCTCAGTGACTTCATCTGAGAAGTGGGGAAAACAGGGTACTGGGTTATGAGCATGAGCTAATGTATGCACACCAAGGGTTTTGCACTGGCCTGGCACCGAGCAAGGGCTCACAGAATGGTCTCTACTCTCTCCCGTGTTATTGGATCCACATTTGCTTGAAAGCCACAACCAGGGAAGCTGGTCAGTGGGGAAGAGGATGATGGGCAGGTCTGCGGGTCTGTTTCTCTGTTCCTTCCGCCCTCTCTCACTAGATAAGCCTGGGTGGTCCGTCCACTTTCTCTTGCATTTGTTTGTGTTTTTAGATTTTTCTTCCAATTTGGGGTCAATTGATTCCCATCAGGAACAGATGCCTGTTACTATTTCCTCCTACATGTTTATTTAGAAAAAGATCAATTGTTGTGTTCAATATAATCAAATCTATTTGCTCCCTGGGAGTCTCTATGCTCTGTCGAGAGTGGTTGTCTCCAATCCCTGCCCCTGCTAACACCATTTTTTTTTTTTTGGCCTGGTAGGATATTGATTCCTGGGAGTTCTTTGGGCCTCCAGGTGGTAAACCTAGTTCTCAAGTCTGTGTGGCTGTGCAGTACTGAATGTGGTGGCCTTATCCCGCTACATAGAAGCTCCTGCCCGTGGGATGATGAGACTGGTTGCTAGCTTTTTCTTCTTTCTGGGTCCCTCAGTTCCCTCGGCCCCCACACAGGTGGGGATAAAGAACAGGACAGGAGATGGTGCTGTCCGAGTGACCGGATTTGAGTCTCTGCTTGACCCAGTACTGGAGGGGACCTCAGGCCTCTCAGCGGGCAGGCACTTACACAAAGAAGCTGGGCAGCTGGTGTGCACAGCTGGAGATAATAGAAGGCTCGTCTCAGAAATGACGGTGGGCGGTGAGGATTCTAAGAACCTGCCACCGCAGGAACACCTGAGGGTGCTGGGCCAGGCCAGGTCCGATGGGCAGCGACATCTCATCCCTGCTGGTCCCTCAAGCTTCCTCATGGACTATGATAGGGCACAGACTCTTCTGAGTTGCTCGAGGTCCTGTGCCTGGGCAGCCGGACAATGTGCCCCACACTGGCAGGCCGGGGAAGCCATAGGTGGGTCCTCCTGAGGCAACTCTCCTTTCACATCTTTATAATTCACTGTGGGTTTGTGCACTTCTGGCTTCCTTATCCTGGCAACTGCCACATGTCTAGAAGTCAATCTGTGGTTCAGGGGCCAAGTCGCCAGGATCAGGTCCCTGCCCCCTGACCAGTCTAGGCCCCTCTTGTCATTTCACCTGCACTTATTAATAAGCTGTGTGCCAGACCCTGGGCAGCATGGTGAGGACACAGGTGCTTCCAGGGCAGGGCCTTGTGGGTGCCTGGAAAGAGAGCACACGAGGCCAGGGTGAGGGAAGCCCTGCACTGACAGTCAGGTTGACACGCAGGATGAGAAAGAGTTGTGGGTGATGGGTGAGGAGGGAAGGGTGCTCCAGATGGCAGGGATGGCACTTCAGGAGCTAGTGGTCCAGCATATCTGGAGGTCTGAGAAAGCTGGTGTGGCTGGAGGGAGTCAGCTGGGGGGAAAGTGAGATAAGACAAGATGGGACCAGGCAGCAGGCAGCTCTGGTGGGACCCCCAAGGCTGTGGGCAGGTGTGGGAACCAGGGCAGGGTGCCAGGTACTGCAGATCTGCATTCCAAGCTCCCTTTGTCCTTTTCTTTAACTGAGGGCTTCCCTGTAGCAGGTGGCTACTGGTCACTGGGGTCCTGAGAGAATGGAGGAGGAGTGCCTGGAAGAGCATCTTAAATCCTTCATACCAGCAGCAGCTGTGTTTAAAATGAGTCATAAGAGAGGACTCTGTCTAAAGTCAAATCATTAAGTAATTTGCCCAGTATTGTTGAGTTCCTCCAGTGTCTTCCAGCACTCCCTGCCACTGTCGCCTGAACCCACATGGCTGGAGACCAGTGGAGGGCAGAAGACCTCCTTCCCTGCCCGCTTCCAGCCCCAGAGGCACATGTTGCCAAATCTGTGCTTCCAGCTCCAAATGAAGGGGAGCTTTTCTCCCCACCACAGGCCTTGGCCGAAGCACAGTCCGCCAGATCTAGCTTGAGATCTTTCTTTATGATGTCGCTGGTTTCCCTGTGGGGTCAGACAGGAGTGGTTTAAGCACTGGGTACCTGTCACTTTGCAGAAGCTGGTCTTCAGCTGGATGCTCCCTGCCTGCCCCCAGTTCCAGTTGTCTTATCATACAAGAAATACTTGCCCATCAAAGAGCACTTGGAAAGCACTTATGAGCATACAGAGAGATAAAGAAATATAATAAGCCATCCACAATCTATCTCTTAGAGGTGGCTGCTGTCAACACACTGCTGGCCAGAGGTTAGGCCAGCTCCTCTACCCAAGGGTCTGGAGGCCCATTAGCACAACAAGCTGTGAGCTCTGAGGCCTGAGTCCCCAGCTTCTATTTGTTTGACGTTCCTCCTGCCCTTTTCAAGTTCCTCTCAATTTGGACAAGAGAGTGTCGGCAGCCAAGGGTCACATCTTCCTCATCTTCACATGAGTCATCCCTGCCCACCCACCCAGCAAGTCCACAGAGGGCACTGTGAGAGGTGGGGAATTGTGGGCTCTTCAGCAGCACTGACCCCTGGAGCATGCTCTGGCTTGAGGGCTTTGCATTTTTAGACTCCTCCCTCCATCTGGAATGGTATTTATCGAAGTCTCTACACAGCTCACTCCTTCACTTCATCTTGGCTACTGCAAAATGTCACCTGATCTACACCAGCATCCCCTACCTTCATCCCTGTCTGTGTCCTGACCCTGTTGGTGGCGGATAGGTGCGTGGGAGGGAGGGCCTCTGGTCTTTCTAGAGCAGGGAAGGATCCAACCTTAGCCTTGGCCTCAGCACGTTTGACTCCTTCAGGGTAAATTTCCTGGAGGGTATGTAGCAGAGGCTTGGGGTCCCCGATGTCCCTCCCTAGTGCCCCACAGATGTTGACCAGCATGGCGTTGAGAATGAAACGTAACCCCATTTCATTGGTGGAGGCCTGAACTGAGGTCCAGTTCCTATTGCTAGGGACTCTGGTCCAGCCTAGGGCAGGGAGATTTAGAATATAGTTAAATGTGCACACTGATGGATCCAGGGGCAGTGTGACTTTCCCATGATTTGAGGTCTGTGCCTTGTCATCACAGGCTGCTGTACCTACCTGATGACGATTGCCACAGGCTGAATAGAACACTGGCCAGGGAGTCAGGAGACCATTGGAATAGGACTGACCATGAGGCCCTGGGCCCCCATACCACTTTAAGTGGTCATGACATAAAAGGGAAGGTGAGCGGCTGGAGCAGTGGCTCAATGGTTATGGTGAGGACCCAATGAAACAAGTGTCAGAGTAAGGAAAGCCACATGAAAAACTAAATAAAATTGATTCTCTTTCTCTCTCTCTCACTGTCTCTCTCTCTTAAAAAAAAGGGAAGATGAGAGGAAATGTCCATGTGACCAATGGAACTGTGGTCTCTCTCTCTTTCTTGTGGTACTGGGGATGGAACCAGGGCCTCATGCATTCTAGGGAGATGCTCTGCCATCGAACTATATCCCCAGTCCACCTTCTCCCCATGTTTTTATAGGCACATTATAATTACACATAATAGTGGGATTCATTGTTACATTTTCATAAATGTACACAAATATGAGGTAATTTGGTCAGAATCATTCCCCAGGATTTCCCCTTTCCCTCCCGGCCTCCCTCCTCTGGTCTCCTTGCTATTTGCATGAGATCCCCTCCTCTCCACACCTCCCCCACCTTTTAAAGTTTCCTAGCTTCCACAAATGAGAAAAAACATATGCCCTTGGCTTTATAAATTTGGCTTATTTTGCTCAGGTTCCATCATCCATTTTCCTGCAAATGGCATAATTTCATTCTTCTTTATTAAATTATTCTTTATTTTTATTTTGAGACAGGGTCTCACTAAGTTGCCCAGGCTGGCTTCAAACCTGTGATCCTGAGTAGCTGGGATTACCGGCATGTGCCGGTATCTCCTCTTGATGAAATGTGCTCATTGCCCCAGGTGATGCCTTTGTCCCCTTCATTGTGGGGCCTGGAGACAGGGTGGCAACTAAATCAACATCTAAGGATCAACAGAGGAGAGAAGATGTCCTGGATTCCTTCTTTCCTTCCCACTGCCCAGGGCCCTTCCATCTCTGAGCCTTTTCAGGGTCCTCACCAGCATTACCAACCAAAAGTAGGGCCGGGCCACCTTCTTGCTGGCCTGGGTATCCCCGATGCAGCATGGCTTGCCCCTCTAGCCCTTGGTTCCAGCCTTGGGTTCCTGCCAGCGCACATGTGCTCTGGGGCTCCTCTGGCTCCCAGGCTAGGCCTGCTTTGGCAGATAAAATATTGATCAGCCTGCTGAGGAGCCTGGAGTGTGATCCTATTTTCATGTCAGAACTTGGTAATGAACTACATTTATCAAGCCGGTTCTCCATGAGAAAGGTCAGTTGCAGATCTGGCTAAGTTGTTATGACACCTCATTAATCTAGTTCCCTCAATAATTGTCCCTCCTTGAAGATTCTAATGCTCTCCCATTCTGGCCACTCTCCTTCCACACATGTCAGAGAGCAGAGGCATGGCCACGTTTAATTTTTAAGCAAAGGGAGATAGGAAACAGGGAGCTGCCTCTGGAATGAAGTGTCCATCAAAGGAACACTTTCTATTGCAAGACAAAGGGAAGCAGGGGAGACAATGTGAATATGCCATCAACCTCTTGTGCTCCTGCCAGGTTGTGCCCCAAAGGGACCGTCTTCATCTGTAACAGTTGAAGCTCCAGCCCTGGGGGGAGCTGGAAGACTCCAAACAGTCAAGGAGAGGGAGGGTGTAGTACAATGTGTGCAAGACAGACAGGCAGTAGGAAGTCTGGATTCTAACCCAGAGGGAGACAGGCTGTGTGGTCAGAGCCCTGCCTTGGAGGAACCTGCGCGGTGATGAGTCTGGAAAGGGGGTTGTCTCTTATTCTTCCTCTTCCCTCCCTGTTATGATTTGGAAATGAGTTGTCACATAGCTCTCTGTAGGAGAGTTCAGAAGTGAACTGATTAGATTATTAGAGTTGGAACCTTATCAGTGGATTAATCCATCTGATGGATTAATAATACCAACTAGGTGGTGACTGTAGGCAGGGTGGGGGAAGTAGGTCACTGAGAATTATCTATCATATCCCTGGCTCCCCTGGCCTGTTTCCTGGCTACCATAAACTGAGCAGCTTTTCTCTACCACATCCTCTGCCATGATGTTCTTGCCTTACCTCAGACCCGGAACAAGGTAGTTTGCTAACCATAGAGTGAACCTTTGAAACCATGTGCCCAAATTAACTTTTCCTCCTCTAAGTTGTTCTTGTCAGAGATTTCAGTCAGTCACAGCAATGAAAAGCTGATGAACCCCCCAACCCCAGCCATTGCTTCACCAAGCCCTTCAGCCTCCCTTTCCAACATAGCAACCCCTGGCTGAAGAGGCCCTTAAGCACTGCCCCTGATCTCCCTCACTGTCCTCTGGCCTTCCCATAGTGCTTATCTACCCATTGCTGATGGTCAGGCACCTCCTTAGACAGCAGGCTTCTCCAGGGCAGGCCTGGGCATGTTTTCAGCACCTCCCCAGCCCTTGGCCCAATACCTGCAGGTAGACAGTGTGCATGAACTGTCTGCTGACTCCATGACTGTGGACTCCTGTGTGCAGAGGGGAGGCGAGTGGCGTTGAGAGTGACTGTGGCTCTGCCTTGAGGGAACAACCCCAGGCGCCCTGAGCCATATTGATGGAGGTCTAGAACTCTGGAGGGGCTGGGGTGCCGTATCATCTGTCACGCAGCTCCTGGGGGCAATTTGATTGCAGGGGCACAGCTCCTGAGTGTGGTACTTGTGGCTTGCTCACTGATACCCCTCCCTGAGCTTGCCTCCTCACCCAGTGGGGTTTACTACACAGCTATCTCTGGCGTGGCCAAGCTGGGGTGATAGCAAGGGGGTCAAATACAGAGGGGTTTGGACATTAGGTTGCACAGGAAAGTCTCCTTCAAGCTGCCGCTGGTGGTCATGAAGCAGATCTCTAGGAAATGCCTCTGGACAGGAGGCAAATGAAAGGTTCTGTCTTTTTGTCCTACCATGTCTATCCAGGACAACCCTGGATAGCTCTGCAAAGAGGCCAGTTGGGGTGATTGGAGAGGTGGCTCCAGGTTTGGAGTGCTTGCCTGGTATGCACGAGGACCTGGGTTCGAACCCCAGCACTACATACACAACTAAGTGTTGGAGAAAAAAGGCCAGATGAAAAAATAGATAAAATTAATTCTTTCTCTCTAAAAAACAAAAACAAAACAAAACAAAAACAAAAAACAAAAAACAAAAACAAAAACAAAAAACAGTTGGGGAGGTCCAAGGGTACATTTGGCCAATTCCCAGCTTCAGGAAAGGCCTGATGCCTTTGGCTGGGTTCTGCTCAGTAAATGAGCACAAAGCTAACCCTGGGGAACTCTGTGCTTGGGAAGAGCTTTATATACAAGTGAGAACGTGAGGGTGGAGTGGATTTGAAAGAAGCCAAGGCCACTATGAAGACCCTAGCCTTTGTGGCCTCCAGGATATTGGAATTTTCCTCACAGGGGAAGCCCTGTAATCAGGAGACTGCCTATAAATCCTAAATTTTTTGCAGAGAGGAATGGAAGACACAGATAACTGACATTATGAGTGAGCTCATCTTACATTAATGTCAGAATCCCCTTCAGGGATGTTAGGGACTAAGGGCAGGGGAGGGGGCAGAAGGAAGTACTGGCGAGGGGGCTCATACTTAAAGGTGCCACCAAATGTGGTATGGGCACTCTCTTCCAAAATGTATGCACACCACACAGTAGCTTTCCATGCCCTTGGGCCACATTCACTGGACTCCAGCCCTTCTTCACCCTGACAGTATGGCATGGTTCCTTCCAGGCAGACCTGAGAGCTCAGCTCCCTAGAACCATCTCTGGGAAGTCACAGACAGGGAGAGACAGGATGTGCTCCTGTTCTCTTGGCTGCCCTTGGGTCTGCTCATGCTCCCTTCCCCACAAATATTAGCAGCAGGCTTCCCACACTGTCCCCAGTTATTCTGCTAACCAACGTCACATGTTTCTCTGACAAAGCTGCAATTTTCATCACTGGAGCAAACACGAGGCGTAATCGTCTGGCACCCACGTGGTTGTGCTGCATGGGCCTCAGTTGCCATGTGTCATTTTGAGGTCTATTTTGAAACTACTAAGCTGTGCAGAGAGCGAGAAGTATTTTACTCCCAGATCTAATTTATGAGTCGCCATAACTTCGCTAGAGTTTAGCTTAAGAGGAACAGATGTTTCACTTGATGTAAATTCATGAACATTAACAATCTTTCGTCTGCCATTTCTGGGAAAATTCAATTAACAATAAATGCCAGAACCAATGGGCTTATCTTTTGGATACATTTTTAGCTAATACAATGTAGTTCCCCTGGTGCTGTGGACTGAGCCACAAAACACTGAAGATTCCAGAAGATTGTGAAGCACTCATGAGACCATCTTCTCACACTCCCTGAACACTTACACATAAGTGTATTCAAAGTCCTTCTACCTGGTGACCCACAGCTGGCTGGGGCCTGCAGCTACCAAGTGAGGAGGTCACTATCCCCTGGACTCAGGTGACCTGTGCTTATTTGAGCCACAGGCTTCTCCAGACTGGTTCCGCCAAATCCTCATGACCTTCCAGAAAGCCTGCCTGCAGATTTTGTCCCCAGGTGACCCCTCTCTGGGAAGACCTTTTCCTCAGATTAGGCTTTTTTTTTTTTTTTTTTTTTGGGCCAAGGCTCCTCCTGCCCCCTCCAAACTATGCAGGTCTTGAGGAATTTTTCTCTGTCCTGTCTCCTCCACAGACTCAACTTCCTGAAACAAGGACTGTGCTTTGTGGGTGAGTATGGTCACTCTCTCAGAGCACACAGTCGTGGGGACCCATGGTAGACACACCTTCACCAGGAGCTGCTGCCTGCCCAGAGGCTTGGAGGAGCCCCTTCTGTCACCTAGTGCTCTGCCAGGGTCACCCCCTCACTCACTACTCCCAACACCAGAACCACAGGGAGCCCAAAGTATTAATTAGCTAGGTAGGAGACCCTGGAGATGCCTGATGGCAGATCCAGAATTAGAACCTGGCTCTCTTGACTCCAGTCCACGTCCTTTCAACCACACAGCTCAGGGGCCTAAGGAAAGAAACAGAAGAGAAGGAAGGACCTGCTTACTCCAACTGTCTGCTGACCACACTGGGAAACAGCCCTTTAGCAAATAGATTTATCTCACCATTTCAACAAGGCTCTCTTGGCTTAGGAGCTGACTGACTCCCAGGAGGATTCTTGAAGGGATTAAGCTAGGGCTGCACCTGGAAAGTGCCTTCCCCCAGCCAAGACCCAGACAGCTCCTTCTCACTTCCTGGTCCCTGCTCCCCTGCATGGCAGGGATGTGCTGGTCCCACTTACTGGTCAGCGTACGGGTGCAGGGACATGAGGACATATACACAGGACTGGGTTCTGTCTTGCTGCACAGAGCTCTCACCCGTCACAAGCACAGCTGAATTTGGAGCTGAAGGGGTCAGTTCCCTCAAAGGTTATTTGCTGGCATTTGACCATGCCACACTCCTGGGCCCGGTTTTTGGTATAATGGCAGCCAGGGAAAGCAAATGGTAGCATTTTCTTAGATGTGGCTGGGCCCTCCTGGATGTAGCCCCCTGTCATCCCAGGACTCAAAAGGGGCAGCATCAGGTTGGCAAGCTGTCCATCTATCTGGTCTTTACCCTGGAGAATCCACATTTGAGATTCCAACTGCTTTTGAATCCTTTGGGTTGAAGATATGAGGCCGTGTTGAGATCACAAACAAAATCTGCACTTTAAAGCCTCCACGGGGCCTTTAACCCTGCATCCATCAGGATGCACGTACATGTGTGCACCCGCCTGGTCCCCAGCTGCACTGTACTGCAGCAGATCAAGCTCACTCCAACAGTTCCCACCTTCACTAGCACCTCTATTCATGGACAAACCCTCTTCTCAATTTTCACCCCAGCTTCAGGTAATTTAAATGAACAAAACCACTCAGACCTTTGTTAGATAAATGGTACATTTGCTCATGAATGTCTGGTTCAATTGATGTTGCTACACAATCTGCTGTTTGACATTTACAATCCTCTCTTTTATTCCTATTAGAGAAAGCAAAATTGGTTGGATTCCTGGGAGAGGGATCCACATATACTTTTTATGGCTGACTGCCACATCTATCAGGTGGCCCTAGAGTGAAAAGAGTAATGTTTGAAAACTTGAATAAATGCTAAAACCCTCTTGGCATTAAGGACTTTATTTTTTTACTATTGTGTTAGTGAAAACTCACACACAGCTAGGCTCCCTAACAAGTAGTGGATACCTTTTGGAAGGTAGGCGCCAGCTCCTTATAGACTCGGGTCCCTCACTGTCCAGAAGTCCACCTCTGCTCACTGTCCCCCCCCCACCCTCATCCACACCTAGAGGAGCAGCAATAGTGCTGGACCAAGGGCTGGTCACCAGAACAGTAAGTCAGAGGGAATGAGGGTTAAGAGTGGGGCCATCCCCACCTCCTATCTAATTCTATAGATTGTCATCCTGAGACTTCACTCCACCAAACATCTACGTGAGGGAAAAAGTCCTGCTGTTGAGATGGCAGTTTTGGCTCTTAAGTGTCAGCGGTGGCTTGATATGTAGCTGCTTTAGTTTTAAGCTGTGGTGGTCTCTGAGTGCCATTGTGCTGAGTGGTGGGATGCTCCCCCAGAGACACGGCAGTCTCAGGCTGTGGCTACGTTGTGAAGTGGCTGATAATTACATAGCAATGAGCAAGGCTCAGGAGCTTGGTCCATGTGGACAAACGGGACATGCTGGGAATTAGCATAAAAGGTCTCAGGAAGAGCTCTGCACTCCCCAGGAGGCGCTGTGGGTTTCTGTAGTGGTGCTTTTGGTTGTCACAATGATCAGGGAGCCTTAGTGCCACTTCATGAACCAGGGATCCTAAGGATCCTGCTCTTGATAGCAATGTCCTGCTCATCAAACCTTTGCTGGCCTGGTGTCTCATGAGCTGTTAGTAATTAATTTATTTCTTGCATTTTCATCTGAGTTTTTAAATGTCCCAATAATGGAAGGGAAGGATCTAGTTACTACCATCTGACTCTAGAATCTAGCACAGTATTATATACACAAATTCCACCTGACCCCCAAGGTTTAGCAAGGATTGTTCAAGAATGCACCTACGTGATCAAGTACAAATTTGATTTTCCAGTTTCTGAATTGGTCACCACTTTGGAGAACCAGTCCTCCAAAAGCAAGGACATCTGAGGACTCAAATCGCCAGCACAGCACACCTGAAACAGGTTCTAGCTGCAGCTCTTGCATGCACGGGGCTGTCAGTGTGGTTGCTGATGTGGGGCTGCTTTGACTATAACCAGCGTCCAAACATTTACGTACCGAAAGGCCTATTTTACGCTCCTCACGTTTCTTGCTTTTCTCTTTTCTGTCACTGTTGTTGATAAGACAGTCATTCAAGATAATAAAGAGAGCTTTACAAAAGACTTGCTATAAAATGGGAACTTTAGGTCTGATGGGGTTAAAGACAAGTGATTGCATGAACAGACTTACTTGTTTTCACGCTCTTGAGTACTGTGATTGTAAAGAATGACAGGGACAGAGTGTGTGTGTGTGTGTGTGTGTCCCTGTGGTAATGCCACGGACACCCAGATGTAAGCCTGACCAAATGCAAAGTCCCACACTTGGCCATGGAGCCTTTGGCCTCTAGGAAGGCAGTTGGGAGCAGACCTTGAGGAAGAGGCTTGACCTGGTCCCCTGGGATGGAGAGAGTAAGCCCCACTGAGGAAGCAAAAGGCCGCCCCGGTATCTCAGGGCTGCCTCTGTCCCTGCCATCTGCCTTCCTCCAAAACTGGGCTCTTTCCTGTCTCTGTTCTTCCAGGACACCTCCTGGAAGGCAGGTCACAGCACTGTTAGGCTGGCAAGCGAGGACAATGGGCATGGGGCAGAGTCTGAGCTGGTGTCTCATGTACCTGGTGTGGACTGCAATGTTTTTCTCTCCCTTTGACTCAGGGCTGTTCACTCAGACACAGCAACCGTCAGATTCTGGGCCAAGCCAAAGAGCTCCTGGGTTTTAAAGACAACAAGCAGAAATTGTCCTCTGGTGCGAGGGGTGCTTGGACTGCAAATGGATGCCTGGAAGGAGCCAGCACATTCCGCATTCTACTTGCACCAGCTTTGCTAAGCTCAGGGACATTTATTTCAGAAGAAAGAGGGGTTAGAGGGACACTGCCTCTGGATGATCTCCAAAAAAAGGGGGTCTTGCTAAAATCCAGGGATTCCGACCCTTACAGGGGCTTGTAGAAATTGAGATTTCAGAGAAGAATTACCTGCACACAGGGTTTAAGACCTGAGAGGGCCCAGGAATTTCCTGAGGTTTGCAGGGTTCTCTTAACCTCTCTGTCTTGGAGGACTGACAGTAAATCCCAGGTCAAAGCAGAACGAAGCTTCATGATGACTCTGAGTAAGAGCAGCAGTGTTTCGGTGAGTCTTGGCACCTGCGCTGTGCTGGAGCTGCTGGAGAAATCGAGAGCCTTCTTCCTCCGGTTCCTATGGGCCTGGCTTCGTCCACACTGGGAACCTATCAGAATTCGGGCAGCTGTTGGAGGTTGCTGCACAAACCCTGTGCAAATCGGCCCCAGGTGGAACACTTGGGTTTTTTGACCTGGAGCCTCTGAGCAGGCTGTGGCTCAGGGGACAGTGGCCACAGGAATGTGACAGTGCTGGTGAAGGAGGGCACTGGGTGCAGCAACTCTGAGCACTGAGCCCAGTGAGTTATTCCAGATGCAACTCGACCGCTCGGTGCCTGTGGGGTTCACTCCTCAGGCAGCAGCTGGACAGGATTTTGCTGATGCACTGACTCATTACATTCCCATGCTGAGGAATCACTCAGCCCGCTCTTTGTCCTCCATATTCATAAGTTCTTAGAGTCTGAGAGTGGCCTCCTTGCTGCTTGGTCCAATCCTTTCAGTTGCTTTGAAAGGATTCAGGACCCATAGGAGACGGGAGTGAGAAGGCCACACCTGGATTCTCCCACCATGAATCCTGAAGCACATCTGGGCAGGGACAGGTGGGTCAGTGGCTTGCAGCCTGAGGCTGGTATTTGTCGTTTTTTTGTTTTGTTTTGTTTTGTTTAAGTGTTGAGGTCTCATTCAGAACACACTCCATTACGACCTCACTCTTTTTTTTTTTTTTTAAAGAGAGAGGCAGTGAGAGAGAGAGAGAGAATCAATTTTTATTTAGTTTTTCACATGGCCTTCGTTGCTCCAACACTTTGTTGTGTACGTGGTGCTGGGGTTTGAACCCGCATCTTCCTGCTTGCCAGGCAAGCGCCGAAACTGCTGAGCCACCGCTCCAGGGACCCCCCGCCTGTTTTTGAGTTGAGCATTAAAATTTTCAAAAAGAACCTTCCATGTTGATGGGCAAATGGTGAGAAACATTTTACTACCTCTTAGGAGGGGCTTGAAAAGCTCCACTTGATGGTGCTAATGGCACTCAATAAAAACAGCAGCCATCAGTTAAATGAGCCAATCACTTTCTCAACTCGATTTCTGTTTTTGTCTCAGCAACTCAGCCCCAGCTTCATCCTCCCACCCCATTTGCCTCTTGCAGGCTCCTACACAGTCGGCCTATCACACGGTATCGGTTACAGACTCCCAAAAGCAGGGGGAGAGGTTTTGTAATGATGTAGTCTGGACTCCTTGGTTACAGGTTAGGACACAGAGCCCCAGGGACAGTAAGAGTCCTGCCTATGTGAAAACTGCCTGGCATTTTGCATCCTACTTTCCTGGGGGCTTTTCCTGCCTCAGCTCTACCTCCCTTTGATTCTAATTCTAGCTGTCAAGCTCTTGCATGGAAAGCCAAAGAATTGGGTATAATAAAGCAGGCTGTGATGGGAGAGGACGGGGTTTTCCACACCATGAGGAAGATGATGGAACTCTGCTCAGGTACAAGGACTTGACTGGGCAAATCTTTCACAGACACACTGGCACATCCTGCCTTTTCCTGGCAGGATCTCCTCCAGAGATCCAGGAGTCTGGCTAATCATCTCATCTGGTGCCTGGAAAAACAGAGGCCACAGTGATGGGGATTTCTAGGTCCTTTAATGGAGAGAAGTGATCTTCAGCCAACTTCCAGGGCAAGTGTCCCTTTAGAGAAGCAAAGTCATGCTCAATGAGGGCCTTTCCTTGTGAGACAGAGACTGAGCCTCTCCTGACCTAACCCAGGGCCTCCGGGTAAGGTGGAGGGATAGGAAAGAAAATCCAGACAGAGCCATGGGGATGCTCTCCAAGATAGATGTTCTGGGGAAGGATGAAGGGAGCCAGACCCTGGCCTGAGCCAAGAGGGTCCTTCAGTGTCCCATGTTTGACCTCTGCCCTTACACTGATCCAAGGCATTACCAAGGGCAGGAAGATGCCAGAGACTAACGGGTGATCTCTAAGTTACTCCATTAGTAATTTTCATTGCTACCATTCAACATTTTTTCTCCTTTGGGTATATATTCCTGAAATGACTCCACTTCTGAGCTATTCTGCAACTGAGCTGATTAAATTCCTAGATGGTTGCCTTGTGTTGTAAGCACAGCCCTGCATCACACTTGGTGAGTGGTCCACCATACTCACTGGATCATTTTCTTACACACTTGACCTTCTGGCCTCTGATCTCTTATCCCTTCTTCCTGGGAATTCTTCTAAATAAGACTGTTGGTTTTCACACCTTTTCTGATTGTCTCTCTCTTTTTCAAAAGGTTACTGAACATTGGTTATGCTTGGATGGGGACGTGAATGGAACCTGGTGTTGGGGACACTTTTGAGTGCTGGCAACATTCTGTCTCCTGAATTGGGTGCTGGTTAAACAAGATGCGCTCTCTGTGGAAACTCATTGAGCCATACATTTATAACTATTCATTTTTCTGTATATTCTGTACTTCAACAAAATGTCTATTTTGAAAAGGCAATCTGAAAGATTTCCCTTGCTTTGAGTAGAGAATCCTATCCTCAGACAAGCCCAGGCCTGGGTGCAGGGGTGGGTGGGGCAGAGGGAGATGGGGACTCCCAGGTGGTCGCTGATGCCGGGGACTCCGCCATGGGTCAAGAAACCACCCTGGTCTGAGGATCCTAGCTGCTAGAATCTGGGCTGCCCACCTTCCCTGCAGACATAGTGAGGCATCTCAGGCCTGGGGTCCCTGGGAAGGATGCTGCACGTGTGTGTATGGGTGTTAGTGGGCAGCCTTACATGGAAGAATGATGGAGCCCAAGAGTCAGGGGATACCCACTGCCCTGGAGATCCCCAATCCTCACCTCACTCCCACATGCAGCTCCCAAGAAGTGTGCAAAGGAAGCTTAGAAGCAAAGATTCAGGCCACTGTCCATGCCAGCCCTGGGAGCAAGGCTCCTGAAACAGCTGGTGGCTGTGCCTACCTGGCACCAACTTGCTATGTAGCAGGCATGGCTGGCAGTGGTGGCTCTTGGCTCAGAGGCACGAGCATGAAGGCGGCTGATTGTGTAATCTATTCTTGGTGTGCGTTTGCTGTGTTTCTAGAGGTGGGGACCCCAGAGCCCCATGGCCTGCTCTGCCTCCTTCTCCCCTCCTGGGTCCTCCTAGGTTTCAAGGACTGAAATGAAGACTCAGGCATGGCTGGGACTTGACTTCCATCACCCTGGCTGTTTGGCTCATGGGACACAGAAGTGGACATGTCCTGCTCAGAGGAGCCAGCAGGGACCCTTCTGCAATCTCACTTCACAGTCTAGTTGTGCCTGACTTCCCTGCAAGTCCTCCTTGGGCAGGCTCAGCCTCACTTCCTCCAGGCCTTGCTGAATCAGGATCCTCTACTGAAATGTCCTCTTGGTACATCAAGTCCTGACCTATTCTGGGACAGCTCGAGTCTCCTCTTCTTTTAGAAAGCCTTCCCGGGGCAGCTCCCCCTTCTTTCTGGGGCAATCAGGGTCCAGACTCTGTACTGTATTCTCGACACTTGCTGCTCTGTGCTGCTAAATCTCTTTCCAAAAACAATGCCTACCAAGCAGATGGGCCTCATGTACCAAGAGCAGGATCCTGCATGGCGGGAAGGGTGCTTTACCTTCTGTGGTTATTACACACACCACACCTACAGGGGGCGCCCAGTAACGAGTGCGTGGGAACAAACTAATTAGCCCTCGGCAATGTGACTTTCAGATGGGCTACAGTGAGGAACAAGAAGCCCACTCCACAGTGGAAGGTAATTCCTAACCATGCTGAAGTCTGGCCTGGCAGGGATCAGTGGCCCCATAACTTACCCTGCTCTCTGAATTCACACTCACATGACTTACTGCCTGGGTTTACCTAGCTTTAGATCCCAGGCTGAACACAGACTGAAGAGACACCAGGTAAAACTCTCAGACCCCACACCACTGGTGACAGCCAGCCTTGTTTTGAGGCCCCAGAACCCACACCAACATCTTCCTCACCAAACTGGGCCATGCAGCAGGAAGGGATGGGGTGGGGAGGGGAAGCACACAGACAGCCCTGGGCAGCCCTCACACTCAGGAAGAGTGTACTGAGCCCATAGCCCTGAGGTGTGGGGCTGTACCAAGCCCTGGGCCCCATGCCGGTGAAGAGAAGCGGACCAGGAGCAGGAATCCTGGACCTGTAAAGATGAGCATCACAGCTGGGTTGCATCCTTCCTGCCCATTTTCTCTCTCATACCCTGCTCCCTTCCCCTCTTCAGACTCTCCAGAAGTGCCCTCTTGCTTTAAGGACAAGGGATGATGTCATGGATTTTTGTCACCTGCCCCCATAGGCTCAGGGCAGGGCTGAGAGGCTGACTGAGGGTCACCATCTAGACTCATCACCCCAGTCCTTACCTCCCTCTTCAACACCTCCTTGCCTGCCCCCTACAGCCACCCTGTCCCTCAGCCTCTTGCAGTCCTGACTCTCTGGGCCTTGCTCTGCTCTTAACCCTCCCAGAGTCCTTGCTGACTCCCCAGCCTGTGCTCCCTTGAGTCCCTCTGGACACTTGGTGCCTAATGCTGGGTTCATCTGTACAGTCACACCGTGCACACCCAGGCAGGGCTGTGTCCCTACCTTCCCAGGCCTCTCCAGATCTGTGATGAATGATTTGCCCTATCATGGTGGTGTGCTCTGACCTGAGGGGCAGGAATGGGACACTTCTGGCAGCTGGGCACAGGCCTGTACTCAGGGAGGTGGCAAAATGGGGGGCTCTACTTGGGGAAACAGCCCCCAATAAGGTCGAGAGTCCTCAACTTGCCCGTGCACAAGTGTGGGGCTGAGGTGTGCAAGCCAGGCCTTAGCTCTGGACAATCTGCCCCAGGATGTTGAGGCAAACCATGGAGGGAAATCACAGTGGCTTTCAAGGTGGGGATTTCTTTGCCTGTGACCCAAATGACAAAGCCAAGGGTATACTTTCCAACTAAAAATTGAGCCTAAAGGATCCTCTGCAATTAATCCAGGCAAACACTTCAACTAGTCTGTAGAAGGAGATGAGGTAAAACTTGGGGCAGCCACGGGCTCTGCTTGTTTAACTGGGTTACATTAGTGCTGCACTGGAGCCTGAAGCATCTTCAGGAGTGGTTCTGGGTCCACTTATCTGAATTGCATCCACCTGAGCAAGTGGCCATGATTATAGCTTTTAAATGACTCAGTAGAGCTAATGGATCACAGAAAAGAGTATAGGATTAAAAGTAAATATAAAATGAGAGAGTCAGTTGACTTAAAATCTAGACTGCCAAAAGGGAGCACCAGCAATAATTAATTTTTTTTAAAGAGAGAGAGAGTAGAGAGAGAGAAATAATCAATTTTCTTTAGTTTTTCATGTGGCTTTTGTTGCTCTGACACTTTGTTGTTTCATTGTGCATGTGGTGCTGGGGTTTGAACCCATGTCCTTGTGCATGCCAGGCAAGTGCTATAACCACTGAGCCACTGCTCCAGCATCAATAATTACTTTCAAATGCCACCCATTTCTAAGGGAATTCTTTGCCCAGTTCATGCCCCAAGTTTCAGCTGTACTATGCCCCTCTAAGAGCTTGAAATATGTACCAGATGGCTAAGGTCTACCACCCCATTCATCAGAGAGCAAAGAGAAGGCTGGGAAGCATCTCTTTCAAGTTCAGCTAACTCAATGGAATTGATTTAGCTTTTAAGGTGCTAGAGGGCATGTGGGGGATACTCTGAAGAAATGGGGTGTAAGTACTGAGAAGAGTCACGGCTCTTGTCTACAAGTCACCTATAAGCATGTGGCCCTGGGTAGGTGTTTGGGTGGTTAGTATGTGTGTACAGTGGCAGCGGCTGGGGGCTCAGGGGTGTCTGCACATCACAGATGCGCATGAGTGTGAGACTGGCCGCCTGGATACGCAGGTAAGTCCAATAAGTCACGTGTGGGGCGATGCCTGTAGGGCCTGCTAGCACATCTCTGGACCAGCATGTGTTGGCATTTCATGAGTGTGGCTCTAGCACCTGCCTCTGCCGTGCTCCATCCTCGTGCCCTGGTCTCCTCAGGACCCCGGTCTCTGGTCATCACCAAGGGTATTTGGCCATTTCTCCTGCCCCAGTGCAGAGAGCTTCTGGGTTGCCAGAAGCTCTGGTTCTCTGGCGATCCTCGGTGATGGAAGCTGGATGGATCTCACGGCCATTCCCCAATGGATGTTAGTGCCTTGATCAAAAGCTGGCACTGGGGACACTTGTTGAGTTAGTCATGGTCTAGCCAAGGCCTGTCCTGACTCCAGATTTCACACTCTGCCACCAGCCTGCCATCTCCGCACATTGTCACACAGCCCCTGGACACTATGTGGTCTAGATGAAAGCTGCCATCAAGATTGCTCCTAAATTTATATCCCAACCTCAGCCAATGGCCTCTCCACCCAAGCTCCTGCGGCCCAAACCACACACATGGCTTTGCTTTGGTGTTTAGCCTGTCCCCAGTCAATGAGCCCAGCTCAGCTCCTTTGTGCCTCCTAAGAATTTCTTAGTGGCACAGATTTCTTCCACTCCTACCCCCTCTACTCTAGTTTAGGAAATCATTATCATGAGCGCTCTTTGATGATCTTGATGCCTCTGTTGGCCTCCTGGCTCCATTCCCAACCCTACCAATTGTCCTCCACCCAGCATCTGGGTGGCCTGTGGTACTTTGCTTGACAGGCTTGGTTTCCTCTCCAGCCATATCCCTTCCTACTTACACATCAGTTTCCTAGAGAATTGGAGACACCTTTGGTTCTTCCAAAAGCCCTGACATCACCTGGACCACGATCATGATCTTGTCCTACTTGGAAAAGTCCTGATCATCTTTGGGTCTGAGCTGGCACATTGCTTCCCTGACCACTCCTGGCTGGGCTCAGCCTCTTCCTGTGAATTCTCAGGGCACCCTGGATGCCCCCTGTAGAGCACCAATTGTCTCTGTCCCTTTTACTTGTCCACCATCTCCTTCTATTCTTGGACTGAGAGTCAGTGGAGGTCCTGGTACATGATTAGCACTCATGAGCCAGATAAATGAAGGAATGATCAAAAGGACAAACACCTGACTCTGTCTACAGCTCCTTCCACTGGGACACACATGACCTCTAACCCCAAGAATCCAGGATGCCACAGAACGGTCACTTGCTTGCATGAACACCAGCGATCCATGCTCGCAGGACTTCCCTGCTGCTTCCACTGGGAATCTTCCTCCCAAACCCAACCTCTTCTCTAATGGGGGCAGGAGAAGAGAAAAAGTGACTTATAAGCCCCACCATGAGGTGCTTTGGGTAGGACCGACCTTGACCACTTGCTCTGTTCTCTCCTTCACAGATGGGGAGGGAGCTCCGCACTGAGCAGAGTGTGATACCAGCATGTGGATGGGCACTGTGGCTCAGAGTCCTGAATTCCTTTTTCTTTCACTTTTGCTACCAGTAGGCATCTTCACAGGACAGGCTGGGGGGCTGGCTGTGCATGTGCCTCCCGTGCGCTCATGTCTTGGCCAGGAGTCAGCAGAGGAGCTCTGGTCTGTTTGCTCGGTCACCTGTCCCTGAGCCTCTTTTTCTCATCTGTAAAAGGGGTCTGAGTCCTGGAGTTTCCACCTTCTCTAGGGTATGCTGTGCATATGGGGCTGGAATGTTTTGAGATTCCAGGCTTTCTCCAGAGGAAGCACCCCCTGGGGCTTGATCTCAGGGAGTTCACAGGGCCCATAATAAATGTCTTCTTGGCACTGTGTGTGGGGCACCACTAAGTGACTGTAATGGAAACATAAATTGTCCTACTTCAAAGCAGTTGCTTTAATATTTTGTAACAACTATTATAAACCCATTCTCTGCACACCCACTAATAAATGTCTTGGCCACACATCACATCTCCCTGTGTCTCTAAAGACACCAGGAGAAGGCAGGGGAGCCATGAAAGAAACATAAAAATGTAGTTGTAGATGAGCTTAAAACCTATTTTTTTGAAGCTTAATTGATGGGAAAAGCTTCTGGCCCCAGAGAACTTAAAGGCCCATCGTGCAGATATTTGATTAAGCATCCCTATATCACAGACCCCATGAAACTGGAAATCATTATCCAGTAATTGCAAATACATTAATAAAATGATGATGTGGGTTTGTTCAAGACATAAAAAAGGAATCAAATAATTCATTCAGATAATGCCACAAAAATGTGCAGTCTGCCCCAAGACAGCAGGAAACTGGAACTGTCCCGGTCTGTCTTACCAGCCCTATTGACAAGCACCTGGCCTCTGTTTCCAGAAGCTCTTGGGGGAAATGGAGGCATAGCCAGGCTTCTGCAGTACTGCCCAGAACTGGGGATGTAGCTCAGTGGTAGAGCGCTTGCCTAACAAGTGTGAGGCCCTAGGTTCATCAATCCCCAGTACTGAAAAACAAAACAAGACAACACTGCCTGCCTGGGCCCAGGTGTGTGGCAATTCAAACCCATCTGCATTAACTACCTGAGGCCTAGGATAAGGCTGAGATCACTGTTCTTAACTGGGTGCTGGCTTCTTGCTGGGCGTTAGCCAGGCTGGGCCCCTAGTTCTCATACTGCAGAACACAGCCAGAAAACACCCAGCAGCCTCATTGAGCATTTCCCTTGCACTTAGTCCCAGGAACCCCTTGCCAAGTCCCCGTGTGTGGGAGAGGACAGGAGAAGGGGGCTGAGGAGAAGTTCATGGAGACCTTGCAAGAGGAACCCTTCCTTACTCTCTCAGTAAGGAAGCAAGCAGAGCACACCCAGGTGCCAAAGGCTGTACTAACTCCAGGTCCTCCCCGCAACAATGCCCCTCTTTGTCCCACCTGTGCTTCCAGGCCCCCTTGGAAACATTCTTCTTCCAGCAAACCCTAGATGTGAAACCTGGAGGCCCCACTTGGATCCTGGATACACACTGTGATCTCAGGTTAGTCACTTAACCTCCCCCAACCTTAGTTTCCTCATCCAGAAAGCTAGTAATGTAAATCTTTACTGTATTGATACATCAGAGGCCCCCAGTGTCCTGCAGTCTAACCCCCACCCCTTCAGCCCACAAGCATGCGGCCACCTGCTCCATCAGACCCAGTGCTTGCTCCAGCTCTCTTCTCAGGAAGCCATGACTTCTGGTGGGACCTCTCCCAGACAGAGGGAGTCCCTAGGAATCCACAGGGAACTAACTGGGATAGTCAACTGTGCAGAGGAGAGGAGAGCTGGCAAGGACTTCCCAGTGAGAAGTCTGCACTGGGAGTCTGGGATGTCATTTGGAGTGGCCCGGTTGGGGCCAGAGGGAAGCAGGTGCTGGCACCCCACATTGCTGAGAGAGGCTGCAGGGGTGTGAGAAGAGGCCTGTGTGTGGGGTGTGTGTGTGTGTGTGTGTGTGTGTGTGTGTGTGTGTTGGGAGGCAAGGGAGGGCTTAGATGGTGACAGGGCGAGTGAAGAGAAGGGGTGGATCCAAGACTGCTCAGATCAAACCCGGAAAACTAAACCACGCCTCTGCCAAAGCCAACAGCCTGAAAATCTTGTGCCTTGGTCCCTGAAGGAGCAGTATGTCTTCCTCTTACGCTAATGCAGTGAGGAGGCAAGCTGTCAACTCGCTCATTTGCTCCGCTTTTACTCCAAACACCGGATCAAGAAAAAAGCTTTGGAGTCGGCTTCTGCTTGCGGGCTCTGGCCGGGCTGCGCGTCTCCGTGTGCGCAGGACCGAGCTCAGCACCGGCGGAAGAGAGCCGGCGGGTGTCTACGGAGGGTCTGCTGCGGGGAGCCAGGAGAATGCCTGTTCTCTGTGCCTCCTCTGCGCACACACACACGATGACGAGAAGGCAGTGTACTGGGACCAAAACAGGGCAGGGAGTGGGATGGGCGGGCTGTTCTGCTGCCCCAACAGCTGGAAGAGTAGGACTAGGCGGGACTTTAGGTGCAGTGGACAGGGGCCAGGAACTGGAGTAGCTGGATACCCACCCCCCGACCTGGCCCCCTGACCTTTTCAGGGAGTCTACCTGAGCAGGCCCCTGGAGACTTATTCCTCCCTGTCTGATTACAGGCCCCTCCTGATCTGGAAACGTCCCTGGAGAAGGGAAGCACGTTTTGAGGATAAAAAGGACAAGAACCTAGCCACAAAATTGTTTTCTTGGAGTCTGGATTATTGGACTTTGGGGTGTATTCTCTTTGCAGAGGGGCTCCTGAGTCAAATCTCATCCATTTCAGCACCTTGCTATTTAGTTATTAGTTATTTAGTCATTTAGTTAAAAAGTTCTAATGAGCCCAAGGCAGGGGACAAACGTCCCTTAATACAAATAATAAAACTATGGCCGTGAAAGTTCCCCTTTCATGGGGATTATGAGAAAATTTGGAGAGGAAAAAAAAAAAAAAAAAAAAAGAAAAGAAAAATAATGACCCGTGATTCCGGAACCTCTAACAAGAAGGCCACTTCTGCTTCTGTGTGTTCCCTTTCATCTGTCTCGTTGTTGTGTGTTTGTGCATTATGGTAATCACAACACCCAGACACCCAGAGCTTGGCCTCTCTATCCATCTCTTATATGTTTCCAGTTGCTCACAAATCCTGACACTGAAAGGGAAGTGCTTCCTACCATCCCTAGAAAACAGGAGTGCCGGAGAGCTATCAGAATGACCAGGAGTCGGGCCTTCCCTTTCTCCTGAGTAGATTCCGGCTAGGGACCACCCCTGCCAAGCCATCACTATGAAAGATGCTCTTGTTCTGGGGGTGATTATTATGCATTATGATGAGGGCTCAGACCACCCATTCTGGAAAAATCCACTCTATTTCAATTACCGAGAAGGCAGCATATACATTTCCTCAGAACTTGGGAAAAACAGAGACCTTCACTGGATCCATCCTCTGAAACCTCTGTGAGGAGGACAGAGGGGTGGTCGAGACTGGCTTGGACATGAAATGTCTCCTCAGGACCACTAGCTGTGCCAAGAGAAGGCAGAGCTGCCTCGGCTAAGGCTGGACTCTCTGTATTGTTGTGGAGATCACCTGTAGCTAGTTTCTGGGCTTCAGAGAGGTTGGCCAAAGCCACTCTCCTTTCCCAGGAAGACATCTTGAGGCAGAATGCAGAATGCAGAATACAGGGGACATTTCAAAATACTGCACTATCCTTCAGAACCCTGGTGTTTGAGAATCTTGTCTTCTAAAACCACTGGTATTAATCCACTTTCTGTTCCTATAACAAACTACCCAAGGCTGGGTACTTTATAAAAAAAGAAATTTACACTGATGGTGGAACTGTAGACTGGTACAGCTGCTCTGGAAAGTAGTGCGGAGACTCCACAAAAAATTAGGGGTGGATCCACCATACCATCCAGCTATCCGTCTTCTGGGTGTTTTTCCCAGAGGAGTTAGAATCAGCACATTATAGCCACATAGCAAAATCCACGTTCATAGCAGCTCAATTTACAATAGCTAAATTATGGAACCAACTCAGATGCCTCTCACTGGATGAATAGATCCCAAAGCTCTGAGATTGCATATATATATATATATATATATATATATATATATATATATAT